>ML430086.1:0-125729 GCA_005239525.1 Nicotiana knightiana | reverse complement strand
TATATATATATATATATATATATATATATATATATATATATCTCGCCCTATCACGCTGCATGTGCAATATCAATAGAAATCACGACACGACAGAAACCTCGTACAAATCCCCATATCAACAACCGCACGATAAAAACCTTGTGCATCACAATAACCACAACCAGTACAACAACAATGATAGTAATACAAGATGTGATAAATAAATCAACTCAGAACCTTTGATCACAAGGAGAAAGATAAAACTAGTTAATAAGGAAAGAACCACAATAAGGAAAACTAGGCATGATAAGGATAACTCAACAAGGAAGATAATAGCATGTAACAGTTGTACCCTAATGCACGGTTCAACAACAAGAAACTAACACAATCCGATAATTCCATTTAAGGGCAAGTCAACTAAGGTATAAAATATCTCAGCATCCTTTAGGGTTGAGAAATTACGAAAATATTCAACAATTTCACTTAAGTACAAGCAGCGGGAAGATAGCCATAACCTCAATTTAAGTCTAAATAGTTATATGATGAGATGATGATAATTACAAATAGAGATGAGCAGTTATGAAGATATGGCATGACAGTGATAGGGGTAAAAATCTTCAATGAAGTCAATTAGGAGTCAAATAGGCAATAAGAGTGAATCCAAAGGCAAGTAATTCTAATTAAAGCATGTAGAGACGAAGCTAGTAAATAGGAGCTCAAACGTATCAAGAACAACTTCGTACACAGTGAATATAAGGACCTAAGAACCCTGAAAGGTCAACAATCCACAAATAAGTTCGAGCACGCACTCATCACCTCGCGTACACGAACTACAATTAGCATAGAAGACTCAAATCCTAAGGGGAAATCCTCCAGACAAGGTTAGGCAAGATACTTACCTCAAAGATGATAAATCAGTACTCTAAAATTGAACTTCTTGGGTGAAAAGACCTCCGAACGGCTCAAATCCAACCAAAATGACTTCAAAACACAAATATAACTCATAAGAAACTATTGCGGATCATAAAGTCTCAATCTTTAACAAAATCTGAAAATCGACCCTGGGCCGCACCTCGGAACCTGACAAATTTTACAAAACCCGAACATCCATTCCAATATGAGTTCAACCATGCAAAAATTATCAAATTCCGATGCCATTTCGTCCCTCAAATCAATATTTTTTATTTTAGAAATTTTCTTCAAAAACCAACATTTTCCTCAACCCAAAACACAAATTAAATGATAGAAATGAAGATAAATTCATGGAATACATTAAATACTAGGTGAAAAAAACTTACCCAATCAAATTGCTTGAAAAACCCACCAAGAATTGCTCAAAACCGAGCACTACAAGTCAAACTGGGAAGAAAATGGCAAACCCTCGATTATAAACTCTCTGCCCAGGCGTCCCTGCACCTACGACAAAAATAGCCGCTTCTGCGCAACCGCAGGTGTGCATTACCAACCTCACCTACGCTCCCTCTCGCTTCTGCGCCCAAGGATCCGCTTCTGCAGAGCCGCATTTGCACACAAATTCTCCGCATCTGCGAGACTGCCAAGAATAACTCCTCTCGCAATTGCGTTTCCCATTTTGCACCTACGACCATCGCATGTGCGCCCAAGGTCCGCATGTGCGATTACACCAGAACTCAGACCTCCTCAAAATCATGGAAACCATCTGAAACTCTTCTGAAACACACCCGGGGCCCTCGTGACCCCGTCCAAGCATACCAACAAGTTCCATACCCTAACACAGACCCGCTCGAGGTCTCAAATCATATCAAACCTCAACGAAACTACGAATTGCATCATGAGTCGAGCTTATGAACTTTCAAGTCTTCCAATTCTAAAACTCGTGCCGAAACCTATCAATTCAACTCGGAATGACGTATAGTTTTGCAAACAAGTCCCAAATGACATCACGGATCTGTTCCAACTCTCGGAATCGCATCCCGATCCCGATATCAGAAAAGTCAACTGTGGGTCAAACTTTTCCATTTTCCAAACTTCAACTTTTCCAGCTTTCACCGATTTTCCTCAAATTACCCTACGAACCTGCAAATCCAAATCAGTACGCGCGCCTATATCCAAAGAATTACCATACGAAGCTGTTGAAATCATCCAAAACTCATTCTGGAGCCGTTTACACAAAAGTCACATACAGGCCAAATTCTCACCGCTTAACCTTCCAAGACTAGATTCCTTCTTACAATTCGACTCTGAATCATCTGGTAAGTGAATTCAACCATGCACGCAAGTAGATACACATAATATGAAGCTGTTTAAGACCTTATGCCATCGAACGGAGCTTAATTCTCAAAATGAGCGGCCGGGTCGTTTCATCCTCCCCCTCTTAAACAAATGCTCGTCCTCGAACGTGCCAAGATTCACCTCGATCTCATCGAATCCCTGAACTCACACTTCCAACATACACCCCGGGGTGACTCCACATCACCCTAATCCATATAATCATGACGACTCCATCCCAACTGTAATCTAGTCTTTCTACAAACACCGATACGCCTCATACCTCAAATTTTCATCCTCCATTCATTTCCAAAAGGCCCGATTCTAAATCCATATCCGGTATCAGTCTCAACCAGCTGCATCAACTCATGCCTACACCCACAAGGTACAACCACAAAATATAGAGCACCACACATAGGCCCATAGTAACACTTCTGATCACAATATCTGCCCGAAATCAATCCAGCACCGGCAGTTAGCCTCATATCCGATAGAACGCTATTTCAAACCTCCATAATACTGACAATGATGCAAGTAACACGNCACACCCCCCCCCCCAAGCTAAAACTCAAGAAGCTAAGAACAAAAATGACCGTATATGAAAAGAGAAACACATAAGGGAACTATCAAACAAGCCCGACAGGCACAACTCTCTATCAGTACTAACCTACAAAACAATATAACAAGGAAATAACTAAAGCATATGAACAAGTTACAAGGATCCCACCCTGATATAACTTCTACCGCAGTATACAGCCCGGTTCGAACACATCAATCACATGAAATCACGAGGGTCTCGCCCTCAACTTTAAATAACAGATTGAATATATGTCATACCAATTGAAATCTTCCACTAACTCAGCTTTACCAATAAAAATCACAACACTCACTGAACTCTCACCCCGGTAGAGTATCAAATCATAGCTCGTGACCAAAATACTGAGGAAATCGCATCAAGCCTACCATAAAGGACAACATAAATCACTATTAGTCTCGTAACTCTCAATAATGAATAAATTCAACGATATGTACGACTACCACTCATAAAACCTCCCAATAGGGGCAAACATGTAAATAGAGTGCACATCACGAAACTCACCCATAAATGAAGCAACAAATAAAGACACTCGTCCCGACAAGCATAACCATAACGAACTACAAATGGTGACCCTCAGTAGCAGATCAGAAAATACCTGTATGATAACATCTGGCACCAGCGCCTCCAGCCTACTATATGGAACACATCAACGGGTCGGGCCTCCTCCTCTTGGGAGCCCCCTACTTGCCTGAAAACTCTGTTATGACACATCTGCCCGGAGTCTAGGACAATCTCTCATCATGTGGCTGGTATCCCCACACTCAAAGCAACCTCTCTGCTGATGTGGCTGTGGAAACTGTGTAGTACGAGTACTCTGAGACCCATGAGCACCTGAAACACCGTGCGAAGTCGGAAAGGAAAATTGAACTGGTTGACCCACAAAGCCTCTACCATGTCATACCCTGCCTCCAAAATAAGGACCAGTAGATCTCTCCGGCATGCGAGGTCTCCTCACCTCTCTGTCCTCTCTCTATCCTGGCCTCGCCTGTCATCGCTCTCATAGCCCCGCCTATAATCTCTCTCACAGTCCCGCCTGTCATCTCTCTCACGATCCCACATGCCCTCAACTCGGCGAGCAATCCTTACCACCTGGTGAAACAAAACATCCGACTCCAACTCCCGAGCCATGCTGAACCGAATATCACGTCCGAGCCCCTCAATGTATCTACGAACACGCTCTCTAACTGTAGCGACCAAAGTAGGTGCATGTCTGGCCAAATCACTGTATCTGACGGCATACTTTGATACAAACATAGTGCTTGGCACAGCTATTCAAACTCCACACGTCATGCATCTCGGAGGGACTGGGGTACAAACTCTCTCAAGAACATCTCTGAAAACTGACCCCATGTAAGTGAAGCTGACTCGGCCGAGCTACCCAACTCATATGCCCGCCACCACTGATAAGCCGCTCCCCTAAGCTGAAATGTAACAAAAGCAACCCCGCTCGTCTCTACAATACCCATAGTACGAAGAATGCAGTGACACTCCTCCAGGAAACCCTGGCATGATTTGTCGCCAATCCACTGAAGGTAGGAGGGTGGTACTTCTTGTACCTCTCAAGTCTAAGCTGGTCTTCCTCAGATGATGCTGCCCTAACCACGGGCTGAACTAGGATCACAAGTTGTGCTACCATGACACCTGGAACCTGACCTACATGATATCGCTGCTCTGGAGTGTCTGTGGCGGGGGTCTGAGCTCCTCCCCCAGTCTGTGAAGTAGCTGGTGCAACCGGAATCAATCCCGCCTGAGCCAATGTACCAAATATGCTCAGGAACTATGCTATAGTCTCCTGATGTCCGGGGGTAACAGCAGGCGCCTCTGGTGCCTGCCCCCAACTAGAACTACTAGCGGCGCCTCAACTGCTCAACTGTTGCTCTGGTAAGTGCCCTATTTGCAGCACGTGCTCCTCGTCGGCCTCTGCCCCTAGCGACATCAGCTCCGGAGGTAACGTCATCAGGAACCACAGCTAGGAATGAAGGAAATGAAGTTATCCTAATAGTTCCGTAGCCTCTCGAATATAAGTACAAACGTCTCCATAACAACCCATAAACTCTACTAAACTCGCTTATGACTCGTAGTTCCTATGAACCTAGAGCTCTGATACCAACTTGTCATGACCCAATTTCCCCCTTCGTTGGGTATCGTGATGGAACCTAGTCTTAAAGACTAGGTAAGCCTAGCATTTAATGAATAACAACAATAATAAGGAAAATCTAACAGTCTCGATATAGAAATCTTTACAAAATTTACAATTTCCCAAAAACTGCTAGTACAAGTCATAAGCTCTACAGAGTTTACTACAACTTCTAAATACAACTGTTTGGAAATAAGTAAAAACAGTGTGAATACAAAATAGGAAGGTGACTCTGAAACCCACGAAATGCGACGACAGGTTTACCTTGAGTCTCCTCAGCTAGAATCCCGCAGCTACTAACGATCAAAACCTGGATCTGCACAAAAATGTGCAAAAGTGTAGTATGAGCACACCACAGTGGTGCCCACTAAGTATCAAGTATGAGCACACCACATTGGTCTAATAAACTGAACAAGTATGAATACAGGAGCAACAGAATATGATATCTACATAGAAGACTTTGCGATATGGCTAACAATAAAGTAAATCCAATGTGGAAAGGAACAACAAGTGTCAGCGGAAAACCATGAAATAACACAAAAGAGTAAATGGAACACAAACTAAAATCGGAATTTACATATATAGAAATGACAAGTAATAACTCAGCAATTTCAACTACTTTTACATCAAGTTCTTAGTCATCTCCATGAGGTACCGAACCTTGGATAATCACAACTCATAGGTCCCAATATCCGAACCCTAACATTGGCATCTTGTGCCCTCATTTAAGCTAATAACTGCATAGACAACTCACGTGCCAATTGGAGTCATTCCCATATATAAAGCAAGTACAACAAGGGTATCTATACTCAATATTAACAATGAAACCTTAATCCAATAAGAGTACCTAGCTACATGTATGTTTGTGCAGGTGTCCTGACATAATTCAACAACCAATAGACATAAGGAAACGAAAGGGCAACACGTACAATGTTTTCTCACAATTTCCGCAGGAATAAGCTTACATAGTAAGTGTACCATTACACAATATAACCAACAAGGAATTCCCGAGCCAACAGAAGTATAACAAACAATCCCTGACACAGCCGACCTTGTCTCGCCACGTGTGCAATAGTAAAGTATATGCCCGTCTTGTCTCGCCACACGCGCATAATCATGTTTCCACCTTGTCTCTCCACATGAGCAACCCCCCACACACACACATATATATATATCTTGCCTTATCACGTGGCATGTGCAATATCAATAGAAATCACGGCATGACAGAAACCTCGTGCAAATCCCCATATCAACAACCGCACGACAGAAACCTCGTGCATCACAATAACCACAAGCAGTACAACAACAACAATGATAGAAATACAAGATACGATAAATAAATCAACTCAGAACCTTTGATCATAAGGAGAAAGATAAAACTAGTTAACAAGGAAAGAACCACAATAAGGAAACTAGGCATGATAAGAATAGCTCAATAAGGGAGATAATAACATGTAACAGTTGTACCCAAATTCACAGTTCAACAACAAGAAACTAACACAATCCGATAATTCCATTTAAAGGCAAGTCAACTAAGGTATAAGATATCTCAGCTTCCTTTAGGGTTGAGAAATTACGAAAATATTCAAAAATTTCACTTAAGTACAAGCAACGGGAAGATAACCATAACCTCATTTAAGTCTAAATAGTTATATGATGAGATGATGATAATTACAAATAGAGATGAGCAGTTATGAAGATATGGCATGACAGTGATAGGGGTAAAAATCTTCAATTAAGTCAATTAGGAGTCAAATAGCCAAACGATTGAATCCAAAATCAAGTAGTTCTACTTAAAGCATGTAGAGATGAAACTAGTAAATAGGAGCTCAAACGTATCAAGAACAGCTTCGTACACAGTGAATATAAGGACCTAAGAACCCTAAAAGACCAATGTTCCACAAATAAGTTAGAGCACGCACTCGTCACCTCGCGTACACGAACTTCAATTAGCATTGAAGACTCAAATCCTAAAGGGAAATCTCCCACACAAGGTTAGGCAAGATACTTACCTCAAAGACGATAAACTGGTACTCTAAAATTGAACTTCTCAGGTGAAAAGACCTCCGGACGGCTCAAATCCAGCCAAAATAACTTCCAAACACAAATATAACTCATAAGAAACTAATCCGGATCATAAAGTCTCAATCATTAACAAAATCTAAAAATCGACCCCCGGGCTCGCACCTCGGAACACGACAAATTTTACAAAACCCGGACACCCATTCCAATATGAGTTCAACCATGCAAAAATTATCAAATTCCGATGCCATTTCGTCCCTCAAATCATGAATTTTCATTTTAGAAATTTTCTTCAAAAACCAACATTTTCCTCAACCCAAAACACAAATTTAATGATAGAAATGAAGATAAATTCATGGAATACATTAAATACTAGGTGAAAAACACTTACCCAATCGGATTACTTGAAAAACCCACCAAGAATCGCTCAAAATCGAGCTCTACAAGTCAAAATAGGGAGAAAATGGAAAACCCTCGAATATGAACTCTCTGTCCAGGCGTGACGGCACCTGCGACAAAAATAGCTGCTTCTGCGCAACCGCAGATGCACATGACCAACCTCACTTGTGCTCCCTCTCGCTTCTGCGGAGCTGCATTTGCACACAAATTCTCTACATCTGCGAGATTTCCCAGACCATCTCCTCTCGCAGTTGCGTCTCCCATTTTGAACCTATGACCATCACACCTATGCCCAAGGTCCGCAGGTGCGATTACACCAAAACTCAAACCTCCTCAAAATCATGGAAACCATCAGAAACTCGTCCAAAACACACCCGGGGCCATCGAGACCCCGTCCAAGCATACCAACAAGTTCCATACCCTAACAGAGACCCGCTCGAGGTCTCAAATCACATCAAACCTCAACGAAACTATGAATTGCACCATGAATCGAGCTTATGAACTTTCAAATCTTCCAACTTCTAAAACTCGTGCCGAAATCTATCAATTCAACTCGGAATGACGCCAAATTTTGCAGAAAAGTCCCAAATAACATCATGGAGTTGTTCCAACTCTCGGAGTTGCATTCTGACCACGATATCACAAAAGTCAATTGTGGGTCAAATTTCTCCATTTTCCAAACTTCAACTTTTTCAACTTTTGCCGATTTGCCTCAGATTACCCTACGGACCTCCAAAACCAAATTCAAACGCGTGCCTATGTTCAAAAAATCACTATACAAAGCTGCTGACATCATCCAAAACTTATGTCGGAGCCGTTTACACAAAAGTCACATACTGGCCAAATTCTCACCGGTTAAGCTTCTAAAACTAGATTCCTTCTTCCATTTCGACTCTGAATCATCCGGTAACTGAATTCAACCATGCATGAAAGTCAATACACATAATATGAAGCTTCTCAATACCCTACGCCATCAAACAGAGCTTAAATTCTCAAAACAACCGGCCGGGTCAAGATGCATTGATCACAAGTATTATCTTAGTTTGCCACAGGGATGCCTCTGTATTATTTGACCCTGGTTCCACTTATTCATAAGTATCATTGTATTTTTATCATCACTTGGATATTCCCCATGGGTCCTTAGTTTCATCTGTTCATGTCTCTATGCCCGTGGGTGATACTATTGTTGTGGACCGTGTACATCGGTCGTGTGTGGTGTTTATTGGGGGATTGGAGACCAGAGTTGATCTTTTCTTAGAATGGTAGACTTTGACGTGATTTTGGGTATGGATTGGTTGTCTCCATGTCATGTTGTTATAGATTGTCACGCTAAGACCATGACGTTGGCAATGCCGGAATTGCCAAGGATTAAGTGGAGAGGTTCTCTAGACTATGTTCCCAGCAGAGTGATTTCGTATTTGAAGGCCCAGCGTATTGTTGGGAAAGGTTGTTTATCTCATCTGGACGTTGTGAGGGATGTTAGTGTTGATGCTCCCACTATTGATTTTGTTCCGATGGTGCGGGAGTTTTCGGATGTGTTTCCTAAAAACCTATCGGGCATGCCACCTGACAGGGATATTGACTTGGTGCTGGGCACTCAGCCCATTTCTATCCCACCGTATCGTACGACACCATCCGGGCTGAAAGAATTGAAGTAGAAGCTTCAGGAACTCCTTGATAAGGGGTTTATTAGGCCTAGTATGTCGCCTTGGGGTGCACCAGTTCTGTTTGTGAAGAAGAAGGATGGTACTACGAGGATGCACATTGATTATAAGAAGTTGAATAAAGTTAGAATCAAGAACAAGCATCCTTTTCCGCATATTGATGATATGTTTGACCAGCTTTAGGGAGCGAGGGTGTTCTCCAAGATCGATTTGCGGTCTGGGTATCACCAGTTGAAGATTCGGGACACGGATATTCTAAAGACATCATTCAGGACCCGTTATGGTCATTATGAGTTCCTTGTGATGTCTTTTGGGCTGACCAACCCCAGCAGCGTTCATGCATCTGATGAACAATGTGTTTCAGCCTTATCTCGACTCATTTTTCATAATGTTCATTGCTCGCAGTCAGGAGGAGCATGCCCAACATTTGAGGATTGTGTTGCAGCAGTTGAGGGAGGAGAAGCTTTATGCCTGTTGATACCCAATTTTGCACTCATATTTTTCCAAACAGTATATATATTTTCAAAATATCATTTTGCATCATTACTTAGTCTACAAGAGTCATATGAGCATTTTCTATAATTTTTCATAATTTTCAGAGCTTTAAAATTAATTTTCTTGCATTTAATTTACTTGAATATTTACAAATTATTCCTTTAAATTATTTTGTGATGACCTAATCATTCAAAAACTATATCTTGCATCCATATACATGCTTCAAATATTTTTTACTTCATTTTATATAATTATATTGGTATCTTTAGGCTATTTACACAATCTTGCGATAATGGTCTATATTTTGTAGTTTATTGCATTTGCCATTTTATTCAAGGTCCAAATAAGTTTTTACATTTTTATAATCTTCTACTATTATTTTAAAGTATTAATTTGCATAAATAACAAATTTTTTTATTTAACTATTTTTATTAAGTTATTTTCCCCTTAATCTCTCGTTTTTAAAATCTGGCCCAAATTAGGTTAATTTCGGACCAATTAAGGTCCAAATGAACCGGCCTACTCTGATTAACCCCCAGAAGCTCAACCCCAAGCGACCCAAGAGGCTTTCCCAATCCAAAACCCGACCCATATCCCTTTAAATCTCAGTCGTTGATCAAAAGCGATCAACAACTCACAACACCCCCACTTCCTTCCCTTATATCCCCATAACCTAACCATAATCCCCATTTCCTAAAGACATCCTCCTCTATTCTCTCTGATCCTCTCTTCCCCTTCATAAACCCTAGCCGCCACACCCTCTAATTCTCTCTGATTCTGACCCTGATATGGAATCCTCTTACGATGTGCCTTCCATATATGCTCCATCTCCATGTTACTTACTCGATTTTGATATCACTTAGTACTTGCCTATTTTTGGCAAGTACCAGGCCTGGAATCATGTGAAAACCATATTTAATCTTCAAGATCTAGACGGTATTCCGTCTATATGCATTCATGGCAAGGCGATATGAAGCCGATTCACCAAAATCTTTGGTCGATTATCTGATTTCTATCGAACTAGGGTTTGAAGTTTTATACTTTTCCTTTTACTCGTTCCATTATTAATTGCATGTGGTATTTTCCCCCCATATTTATGCTTGATTGATTGTTTTCCTAGTTTGTTTGTTCGATTCCTACCACTATATAAACCCCTCCCCAATTCCCCTTTTTAAAAAAGAAAAAAATCGAAGTTATCACTGCTATTGAACTCAATACATCTCTCTCACCCTGTTCATATTCTCTGAAATACTTGGCTCTTTGGATGGCTGAAAGCCAAGGCCATAATATTATCAACCTCCTCCGGTGCAAGCACTGCTCGAGGCCCTTACGACGCTCTTGTGAACTCTGAAGCATCGGAGACCTAGGGTTCTTGCTACCAGTATCTCGTCTAATTTTTCACTGGTTAGTGTTTTTAACCCTTGTAATGTTAAATTTTTATTTTCTGCATATCTATATGTCTTTGAATTCTGTGAGCATGATTTAGTTGTGAATCCCTGATATTGCACTGCTATGATATCGTTTAATACACCCTGTCATTATATATTTGATAGTTGAATGTGTTTTAGTACATGTGATAGTTTCATGTTTTCTCTTAGTTTGTGTTAGGCTAATATGTGTTCTTCACTATTGCCTGCACTACTATGTTGGTTTTCCTTGTTCTCTTCTGGAATCAGTTTTGTACCTCTGCCCTAATGCACCTTAAAATCGTTAGGTGGAGACTCTTCTTTTAACACTCTATCTTCCATTCAAAAGAGTTGTCACATGTCGAAACCCGCTTTTGCGAGAAAAAGGGGCGCGACAGCATGGCGACTCTACTGGGGAGGCCTAGGCTCTTAACATAATGAACTTGATCTATGTGGATTACTTTATTTCTTCACCTTTATTTGTTTAAATCTGCTATTACATGCACATCCTTTTTCCCTATTCACCTTTGTTTATTTAAATTCGTTATGACATGCACATCTCTTCCCCCTTCACCTCTATTTGCTATGACTTACATTGCATGCCTCTCCCCATCCCTACTCCCTTACTTTCTTTATTACATTCTTGCATATATTCCATGAGCTAAATTGACTTCTGCATTTTGTCTTTCTTTTCTATGTTTTTCATGCTTACCTTACTACCGTATTTACTGCTTTTACATATTATCATGCAAACACTTGGAAATGTGTTATTATCTCTGCATAAAGCATGCTCCATATCATACTCAACTCGTTCCAATTATCAACATAGTGGCACTTGGTGAGTGTCCACGCTCTTCCAAAATTACCCTTTATAAATCGGAAAAGCTCATTTATGGTAGACTAGTCGACCAACGATGCAGTCGACGGTCCCGTGCCTTTCCCTCTCAAGTTGTCCACCCTAGAGTACCCGTCTAGACCATTCTATAAATCTTACTCCAATATCAAATGTACACGCATCATGTTAAACCTAGTATGGGTTAGAACGTTGTTAACGTAATAGCGCCTAAGATAAGCCTTGTCCAAAGTCCGACTGGATTTTGACAATCCCAATGGATACTATCATGTTATGTGCATTACTTTGAGAAAATATGCCAATATGTTGATCATTATTGTGTAAGTGGTCGAATATGGAGGGGGAAAGGGCTGATTTTATTTTTTTGCAGAAAATGAAGCACGAAATCCCCAAGTTCGACATGGTCTAAAACATCCCACCCTGCTACTTGAATGGTGGAAAGACCTTGTGCCTTGCAACAAGAATCATGTGAGAAGAGTACTTGGTGACTTGCCATCTTTGTTTAACATTCAACCAAATAGAGCTTTGATTGAGGCTGCTACCATGTTCTGGGCAGAGCGGTCTTCCTATTTGGTGACATATAAATGACTCCTCTCTTAGAAGAAATAAGAGGTTTTGCTAAGCTGCCATGGGATAACCCGGGGTTACTAGTGTCGAGTACCCTTTTTTTTCCTCTTCCTCGCGGAAGATCGGGTTTATGACATTGGTTGGGATAACTCTTTCCTTTTGGGAAAGGGGTTTACATATTTTGAAGAGTCGCCACCTAACGATTTTAAGGTGCGTTAGGGAACCTAAGGGGTTAGAAGCATACTTAATTACAATAGTTAGGGCACCTAACGATTTTAAGGTGAAGAGTAAGTAAACAAATTAGAAGCATACTGAATTACAACAGTAGTAGAAACATGTTGTTTTGAGGACTAAAATCTAAATTAGAACATACCAGTGAAATGAAGAAAGTAGTAACACAAACAGGAAAGTAGGAGATGCACAATAGTTAGCCTTGGCTTGCAGCCGACTAACTTAGAATAGTAGTAGTTAGCACAGAAGAGAGAGCGGAGATTCTTTTAAATTGTGAGAGAGATTTTTGAACAGATTCGTTCTTGTGTGTGTAATGAATGAATAGAGTATATATATAGTTTGAAAGCTTGATGAAAGATAAGGAAAAAAATCAGAATTAACCAGTGATTGTGGGACCGAATATCAATCAGTACCCAATTAGTACAAGTATCCCTATAATCAAGGGAGTGATTCACACGGTGAGTATTAAATAATGAAAGGACTATATATAGCTTAGAGGAATATAAGAACAGTGTAAGTACAACAGGCAATTAGGTATACCTTAATTGAAGGGGTTAAACTCAAATGGCTAGTAGGTAAAATAACAATTAAGGAAAGTTCTTATGCCTGTAATATATAAGGAAAAAATTTCATCCCAACTCAAGCATACAATTGAGACTAGGTTCAGAAGATATCACTTAAGGAAATAGTAATCAATTAACAATTAATCAATTATGTAACAAGGTAAGAAATTAAAGTTGGAAGTCAGTAAGAACATCTCATAAGAAATTAGTAGGGCTTTTCAAATTTCCAGGAATCAGGGGTGCAAACAAGGTAAAGTTGCAGAGAGTTAGGGATTCGAACAGGAACAAAATCAGTTAGGAAAATAATGAGCAAGAAAAGCATAGAAAGGTACAGAATCATATAGAATCAGATATTTGAGGCTAGCACACATTTAAACGAACAATGGGAATTAGAGAGTTGAAACCCTAGTGACTATAGTAGCAAAATCACACAGGTTTAGAGACAAAGCAGTAACATCGAACATGATATAAGGAAAGAGAACATATCAGGGACCCTAATAAGCAAAAACAGGGTAAAATCACAGAAAGCTTAAACATTTATGAGAAATAAGAGTTCATGCATTTAAACAAACGTATCGGTTAAAGACAGACTCAGAATTAGGGAAAAACCTAGGGTTTTCAGCATTGTAAGTTAAAAATGAAAAGAGAACTCCGAGTAAATCGTTGAATCATAGAAAGAATCATAGAATGGTATTAAAACAGAAGCAAAATCATTTTTGGAAGAGGGGTGATGAAACCCTAATTTTGAGATGAAAGATCGCTTAGAATAGGAAGGTTTTCGAAGAAAACATGTCAAAAGCTTCATGATATACACAGATCTAAGATAGATCTAAAAGAAATCATAAAAAGACCAGGAGTTAGGGTTTCAGAGAGCCCAGAGAAATAAGAAAAACCTTAAAGATGTCGCCAGTGTTAGCCGGAAAAGTCATGGCTCTTACTCAGACGGCCGAAGGAGGCCGGAAGATGGCATGAGGGACCATGGGTAGGAGTTGAACCGCTCCAGATTCTCCTGGGGTCCTTAGGGTGTCATTAGACCGGTGTAGGGTGGAGCAGTAACCAGGAGATAATGGGAGACCATAGTTTTCGGCGAGGAAACTAGCCCGGAGAAGACAGACAAACTTCATTGGAGGTGGAGAGACTAGAGGTCTCTAGAGAGAACTAGAGAGATAGAGAGAGAGAATAGAGAGATGAGAGACCGAGTGAAATGAGGGGTCGGTGGGGGGTACGTCTAGGATTAATTATGGTAACACTAATCTGGGCCGTTGATTTAAATTGATCAACGGCTTAGATTAGTCGTGGGGTTGGGCTGGGTAGCATTTTAGGTCTGTGCTGGGTAATTGGGCTGAATAAATTAGGTAGGGGCCTGGGTGAAATTAGGCTAGAATTGAAATTAAAAGTGGCTATTAGTTAAATACCCATTGAAAATAGATAAATAATTAATAAAAATAGCTAATAATTATATAAAATGAAATTAATGCTAAATAAATGAAATTAAGTAATTAATGAATATAAAAAATATAAAAATTAATATTTATTGATTTAAATGGTATAAAAGGTACAATTAGGCCATAGTTGCAAAATTATTGTAATTATGGTCAAATAATGCCAAATTGGCTAATTTGTGAAATAATTAAGTCTTAATAGGATTAAAAATGATATATTGAACTGGAAAATATTTTTAAATTATTTATAATATAATTTATGAATAATTATTGAATATAAAAGTACTGAATAAATTGGAAAAGAATTTAATAAAAATATGAAAAATTATGGAAAAATACCAGTTATTATAAAGAGTGATTTGAAGGTATATATGAAAATTTTAAAAATAATTTGAGGAAAAATCGGGTATCAACGGCTGCCCCTCTTTACCCGGGAAGGATGAAAGAGTTATCCGGGAAAGATATAATGACCAATTTTGACCGAGTGGAAATAGTTTGAAAGGTTCAGGCTGCACCTTGGTTCATGAGCTGCCTATATATCCCTGGTCTTACAGGAATCAAGTTGTATGTAGTTCAGGGGTCATCGGTGAAGTATACCGATGAAGTTTTACAAGAACGGACGCAAAGTACAGGGTTAGCTGAGCAAACGTCTTACGGGATAGTTAGGAAACCTGGAGCGGAACCGCTCCAGCCTGGATGGCTGTTGCTTGCCAAATTACCTGCAAATAAACAATACGAGCGTATATTGTGCATAATTTAAACATGATGCAAACTCTCATTGGACTATGAATGTTGTCTTTGGACGATTAAGGATAACGTCTTTAGACAATGATGTCTTGGGCCATGAATTGCTTTGATGAGGGATTTTTAGGCCATGAAATGACGTTCTTGGGCCATGAGGATGGTGCCTCTGAACCATGAAGCCTTTGAATAATGATATGCAAAATGATAAAAAGAGATCCTCAGGCCATGACATGGTGTTCTCGGGCAATGAAGATGGTGCCTCCGAACGATGACGCCTTTGGATAGGTTGGTGATATTTCAGCCCATGAAGATGCAATAGCATGATGATGACAAGACAGAGCTTAGTCTTGCGAATTTAAAAAGGGCATAGCTTAGCCCGAAAGGAAGCGAATGATAGAGACAGGGGTTTCTTTTGAAAAGTAAATGGAGACAGCGTTTAGTCTCGGAAGGAAAAAAGGTAACCTTATGCAATATGCGGATGCAGATGGAGACAGCATTTAGTCTCGGAAGGCAGAAAGGTAGCCTTATGCAATATGCGGATGCAGATGGAGACAGCATTTAGTCTCGGAAGGCAGAAAGGTAGCCTTATGCAATATGCGAATGCAGATAGAGACATCATTTTGTCTCAGAAGGCAGAAAGGTAGCCTTATGCAATATGTGGATGCAGATAGAGACAACGTTTAGTCTCGGAAGGCAGAAAGGTAGCCTTATGCAATATGCGGATGCAGATGGAGACATCATTTAGTCTCGGAAGGCAGACAATTAGCCTTATGCAATATGCAGATGCAGATGGAGACATTGTTTAGTCTCAAAAGGCAGAAAGGTAGCCTTATGCAATATGTAAGGAAGGACGACAGAAATTCTTAGCTGGTGTTAAATTGTGGTAGAGCATTGTGATAATGAATCATTGTTTGCACTGATAATAAGTGTTGGCGTGACGAGTTTGAGGAACGATGTCTGTCCCTTGAGCGGATAATATATTTCGGGGCTTTTGCAATTTTGTGCCTGCATCCAAAGAAAGATCGTGAGTTTTGTAAAGGGGAAAGGTTAGTTCGCATTCCTGCTGGCTCTGCTTGGCTCATTTTCTTGATCATGATGATATTGTCTGTATCATTGGGGTAGCGTTTGCTAAACAAGTTGTTTCAGAAAAAATAAATATGCATGATTTTGTAAAAGTACAATATATAATCTAAAATAGTTTTAGATAACTGACGACGTGACATGGTTCGAGACATTGCAACCTCTCCTACTGCGGAATTTTGAGGGTCCTCAAAATTCTGCCCCAGTTTGCTAGGTGGATGCCTCTGACTGCTGTTCGCGCCGTGACTGGCTGAACATGCTTCAAAATTTTGAGGGTCCTCCTCAAAATTCTACCCCAGTTTCCAATTGCGGAGAAAAATAGATTTTTATTGAATTGTGACCGAACCCATAGGGCTGCCTACGTATCCCCTCTTAAATGGGAACTAGGTCAGGCGTAGTTCAAATTACATCACTGAGAAAGCATAAAGATTACATATAGTAGCACTTGACTGCATCTGAAATGATCGGTTTCGGCCAAACTTCTTCGTCCATTTCTGCATGTATGAGTGCTCCTCCTGTCATCACTCTATGAACCGTGTACGGACCTTGCCAGTTTGGAGAGAACTTCCCCTTGGCTTCATATTGATGTGGAAAGATTTTATTTAACACCAGCTGCCCTGGTGTGAATCGTCTCGGCTTGACTTTCTTGTTGAAGGCCCTGGCCATTCTGTTCTGATATAGTTGACCATGACATACTGCATTCATTCTCTTCCCGTCTATGAGGGCCAATTGCTCATAACGGCTTCTTACCCACTCTGCGTCGCGGAGCTCAGCTTCCTGTATAATTCTTAGAGATGGAATCTCCACTTTGGCAGGAATAACAGCCTCTGTACCATAAACTAGCATATAGGGAGTTGCCCCAGTTGATGTGCGGACACTGGTGCGGTATCCTAGTAAAGCGAATGATAACTTTTTATGCCATTGCTTGTGCCTTTCTATCATATTTCTTATTATCTTCTTGATGTTTTTGGTAGCGGCCTCTACGGTTCCATTCATCTGAGGTCTGTATGCTTTGAAATTCTTGTGTTTGATCTTAAAAGTTTCACACATAGCTTTCATCAAGTCACTAGTGAGATTAGAACCATTATCGGTGATGATTGACTCTGGAACTCCGAACCGAAAAACAATATGGGTGCGGAAAAAGTTGGCCACGACTTACTTAGTAACTGCTTTGTAGGAGGCTGCTTCAACCTATTTAGTGAAGTAGTCAATAGCGACAAAAATGAACCTGTGGCCATTGGAAGCGGCAAGCTCAATCGGTCCAATAACGTCCATACCCCAAGCGGCGAACGACCATGGTGAGCTGGTTGCATTGAGCGTACTTGGAGGCACTATTATCATATCCCCATGTATCTAGAAGGGTGGCACTTCCGAACATACTAGATACAGTCCATTTCTATATTCATCCAAAAGTAACCAGCTCAGAGTATTTTCTTTGCTAGAACGAAACCGTTCATATGTGGGCCACAGGTTCCTGCATGAATTTCTTCCAGCAACTTTGATGCTTCTTTTGCGTCAACACACCTTAATAACCCCAAATCGGGAGTCCTCCTATACATGATTCCTCCGCTGTGGAAAAAATTGTTGGACAATCTCCGAAGTGTGCGTTTCTGAGTGGAATTTGCAATCTCGGGGTATTCTTCTTTTGCAAGTACTTATCGATGTCATGAAACCAAGGATTTCCATCTGCTTATTCTTCGATATGGGCACAATAAGCTGGCTGGTTATGGATCTTTATGGGAATAGGGTCAATGAAATTCTTGTCCGGATGTTGGATCATTGAGGACAAAGTAGCTAATGCGTCGGTGAACTCTTTCTGGATTCTGGGGACGTGCCGGAACTTTATCTTTATGAACCTCTTTCTTAACCCCTGTACATGGTGCAGATACGACAGTATCTTGGAATTATTTGTTGCCCATTCTCCTTGTACCTGATGTACCAATAAGTCTGAATCACCAATCACTAACAGCTCCTGGACGTTCATGTCAATGGCCATATTGAGCCCCAAAAAGCAGGCTTCATATTCGGCCATATTGTTGGTGCAAGGGAACCTGAGTTTGGAGGATATCGGATAATATTGACCGGTCTCTGATACTAATACTGCTCCAATACCGACTCCCTTGAAGTTTGCTGCTCCATCAAAGAACATTCTCCAACCATCATAGGATTCTGCAATATCTTCTCATATGAATGATTCCTCTTCATCAGGAAAATATGTTTTCAGAGGTTCGTATCCTCCATCTACGGGATTCTCAGCAAGATGGTCAGCCAAAGCTTGTCCTTTAACTGCCTTCTGAGTCATGTAAACAATGTCGAAAGATGGGCATGGGCTTCTGAAAGATGTACTTTAATGGATCCATCCTTGATATGAGATATGATGTGTAGGCACAGAAGTAGTGCCTCAGCTTTTGGGCGACCCAAGTCAGAGCACAACAGGTACGCTCTAATAGAGAATACCGGGCCTCATATGGAGTGAACTTCTTGCTGAGGTAATAAATAGCTTGTTCCTTCCTTCCTGTTTCATCGTGCTGCCCCAGAACACATCCGAAAGCTCCATCTAATACCGCAAGATAGAGTAGTAAAGGTCTTCCTGGCTCGGGCGGTACTAGGACTATCGATGTTGACAAATATTCCTTGATTTTGTCGAAAGCCTTTTGAAAATCATCGGTCCACTCAGTCGCAACATCCTTCTTCAGCATCTTAAAGATTGGCTCACAGATAACTGTAGACTGTGCTATAAACCGACTGATTTAATTAAGGCTCCCCAAGAAACTCATCACATCTTTCTTGTTCCTTGGTGGTGGTAACTCTTCAATGGCTTTGACCTTGGGCAGATCCAATTCTATTCCCCGGCGGCTTACAATCCCAGCAACTTCCCAGCAGAAACCCCGAATGCAAATTTTGTGGGGTTTAGTTTCAGATTGTATTTTTGCAATCTATTGAAGAACTTCCCAAATTGTCCATAAAATTTCTTTGATTTGATAATGACATCATCCACGTACACCTCGATCTCCTTGTGAATCATGTCATGGAATATTGTGGTCATGGCCCTCATGTAGGTGGCCCCTGCATTCTTTAGTCCGAATGACATCATCTTGTAATAATACACTCCCCATGGAGTGATGAATTCCGTTTTATCAACATCTTCCTCATCTATCCAAATCTGGTGATAACCGGCGAAGCAATCCACGAAGGACTGCAATTCATGCTTGGCGCAGTTGTTAATTAGAATGTGTATATTTGGCAAGGGGAAGTCATCTTTCGGACTGTCCCGGTTGAGATCTCGGTAGTCGATGCAGACTCTGACCTTCCCGTCCTTCTTTGGCACAGTACAATGTTGGCTAACCATGTCGGGTACTCCACTACCCGGTGAACTTTGCGTTGATCTCTTGGTAACTTATTTTTTGATTTTCAAACTCATGTCGGGTTTGAACTTTCTGAGCTTTTGTTTCACTGGTGGACACATTGGATTGGTTGGCAGTTTGTGAGCCACAATAGACATACTTAGACCAGTTATGTAATCATACGACCATGCAAATACGTCCTCGTACTCTCTTAGAAGCTCTGTGTATTCTTTCTTTTCTAATGGTGAAAAATGAATGCTGATACGAGTCTCCTTAACATTTTCTGAATCTCCCAGGTTGATAACTTCGGTCTCATACAGGTTAGACTTAGGTCTATTCTCAAAGTTCTCAACTTCTTTGACAATCTCGTCAGGTATGTCGTCCTCTTCTTAATCAATGTCTGTTTTCTGCGTTGTCTCATTGCATGTCACAGTCATCGGTTCATTAAGACAAGTAATAGTAATGTTGTATAAATAAAGTAATGAGAGAAAACAATAGCAATAAATATGAGATTCATAAGAGAAATTTAGAAGATACTTTGATAGATTGAATAACTGTTTTGAACATTGAAGATCTTTATTGCAGAAATTGAAAAATGTAGGAAAAGGAAAATCATTTAGTAAATAAAACAGTAAATACTGCTTGTTTTAGCCTTACTACCCCGAGGCTCGTCGGGCTTTGGTTGTCTTGATAGAACAGTTCTTGAGATATGTCCCCTTGATTACTGTCTGTATGGAAGGGCCTTCCTCCCCCTCCCCCTCGAAAACAACACAGTAGTCCATATCATCATCCTCTAGGAACAAACTCCTCATTGATGCAAGTGCTTCTTCCTCATCTGAACTGTAAATAGTGTCGGCCTGCTTGAAAGTCTGCTCAAGATGAGGTATCGGCTTCTCCAATGGGTAATAAGGACCACACCAAGGTGGCGACTAGTCGTTGAATTCCTGCCAAGTGTACTCATACCCCAGACCGAAAGTGATGCCATGCTCCTTGAGCTTTATGGGCTTCGTGATCCCTTGGAGGTTTTTACCGAACCCTTTTCCTGGCTCATATCCTCTCCAGTTCAGGATGCTCTCAATCTTGTTATCCCATCATTTGTCCTTTTCGATAGCATTGACCCGTTCAATGTGGTGGTAAGTTCCTCCGCCTATCTTCCTTTTTCCGTCAATCACCGGAATAGTTTGACGACTATAAATGGGGTTGCTACCATCATCATGAATAATCACCTCTTGGTGGTTCCACTCGAATTTTAATGCCTGATGTAGTGTTGATGCTAGGGCCCCAGCAGCATGAATTCAGGATCGTCCCAACAACAGGTTGTAGGATCCCAAAACATCTATCACCTAGAAATCCACTTCGAACCAAGTCGGTCCCATCTGTAAACATAGACTGATCTTCCCCATGGTGGACCTCTGATAACCGTCAAAGGATTTCACATTGATCGCTCCGTCCTTTATCTCATTGAGCCCTTTACCCAATTACTTGAGCGTTATCAACGGACATATGTTAAGACTGGAACCTCCATCGATCAAGATCCTTGTGATGAAATGATCTTCGCATTGCACGGTGATATGTAGTGCTTTATTGTGCCCCAATCCTTCAGGTGGTAGCTCATCCTCATGAAAAGTGATTTTATGACTCTCCAGTACCAGGCCTACCATATTGGCCATTTCCCCACTAGTGATGTTGTTTGGCACATTTGCTTCGCTCAACACTTTTAACAAAGCATTTATATGTGTTTCGAAATTTTGCAGCAGAGAGAGGATGTATATTTGTGTCGGCGTCTTGTTCAGCTGATAAATGACTGAATACTCCTTAGCCTGCACCTTTCTCCAAAGGTCATCGGGACCCGTTTCGATAAGGGAGGCCGGTTGGCAGCCTGCTTGCTTGACTCAGCCAGATGCTCAGGGGTGTAGATCCTAACAGTTCTCGTCATACCCTGTGCTGCGACAACCTCCTCAGACCTGACCTTGCCTTTCCTTCTCGCCTCGGTTGTGTAGTCCAATTGGATAGAGTTTGAATAGAAGGGTGGCGTGGTTGACATCGCCACCGGAATTGGTACAGCCATCCTTACTTCAAACGGAATGTGTGTTCGGGGTGGCAAGATTGCGACCTCGAACGAAGCTGGTGCATTTTCTGGAGATACAAACTCAACTTCAATTGGCACTAGAGACTTTGCAGCTGACGCTGCTTCAAACTCAAATGGTATATACATATTCACCTCAGCAGCCTCAGATGGTTGAATCTGGACTATGATCGGTTTGAGAGTGACTGTCGATTTCTTTGGGTCATCGCCTTGTGCGATCAACCCGATTGACCCCTCGGGATCCCAATCATCTTCTATTTCAATCATATGGATACCTCTACCCTTATGGTCTGGCAGAGGATTGTCGCGGACGTTTGGAGTGGGGTATTTTTCCATAATAATCTTGTTGTCAATGAGACCCTGTATTTTGTCCTTCAGAGAACGGCATTCTTCGATGGTGTGTCCTTTCATGCCGGAATGGTACGCACAGGATTTGTTTGGGTTAACCCACTGAGAAGGGTTCTTAGGGGTGGCAACAGGGATAGGTGTGACATAACCAGTATCTTTGAGTTTTTCATACAACTGGTCAATGGGCTCGGCTATGGCGATGTATTGCTTTGAAGGGCGGCGATCAAAATTGGGACGAGGCCTAGGGAACTTTTGGCGTGCAGGAGGTGATTGGTAATGGGATGGTTGGGAATTATAAGTGTGATAGACAGGAGCGGGTTGTGGATATTTGGGCGAAGCAGGTTGATATGTGGGTGGTGGAGCTTGGTAGGAAGGTGGTGGAGTTTGGTAATTTGGTGGTGGATCTTGGTAATTTGGTGAAAGTGCTTGGTAATTCGGGGTTGGATGATACGTGAGTGGAGGTGTCGGATAGGTTTGGTACTTGAGCGGGGACTTGGTTCTTTGTGCAACCATTATGGCTCCCACATCTCTCTTCTTAGACGCACCACCGGACTATAGAGCCTTGTAGTGGCTTGCAAGGCTTCAAAATTTGTAACCATACTGCTTTTGATACCTTCTTCAATCCGCTCCCCCAATTTGATGATGTTAGAGAACTTGTGGCCCTCAACCATCATTAACCGTTCATAATACTGCGGGTCCTGAGCCCGGACAAAGAAATTGTTCATCTGTTCTTCCTCTAGATCAGGTCTGACTTTAGCGGCTTCGGACCTCCAGTGAGTAGCATACTCGGGAAAGGTTTCTGTAGGTCTCTTCTTCAAATTTTGAATGTAGAACACATCCGGTGTGTTCTATGTGTTGAATCTAAACCTGTCCATGAAATCAGATGCCATGCTTACTCAGCTTGACCATTTCTTGGGGTCTTGGCTGATGTACCAAGACAGTGCATCTCCTTTCAAACTCCTCATGAACAGCTTCATGCAGATTCTTTCATCCTTTCCTACGCCAACCAATTTGTCACAATAGGTCCTCAGATAGACTCTCGGATCACCGGCACCGTCGAACATTTCGAACTTTGGAGGTTTGTACCCCTCAGGCAGTTCGACATCAGGTTGGATACAAAGGTCTTCATAATTGAACCCTTCAATCCCCTTGGTTCCTTCAACACCCTGGACTCTGCTGGTCAGTTTCCTAAGCTCCTCGGCCAGGTTCCTGATAAGTAAATCCTTTTCATCAAACTCGGACGCCAGTGGGATAGGCGGAGTGGAGTGGGTCATGGTTTCCACATAGATGGGATTGTTATAGGTGTGGAAATGGTCTTTTGTGGGGGTTTTGAGGTTCTGGGATGAGTAGTGGAGTGTTATTTGAGGTGTGTCAAACATTGCACTGCATCGAGAGAGTTCGGTTCTTTGGGGGAGTGGTGTGATGGTGAGGTGCGGGATGATTTTGCTGTCTTGGGATATTTTGTGGAGGTGCGGGGTTTTGAGCATTTGGAAGGTTGACGTCAGGGACGTTTAGGGAAAATGACAAGTTGGCCAGATTCCGGACTTGATCGAGTTCTTCCTGAAACTTCAGCAATTTCTGTTCAAGTGGCGACATGTTCTCATGCAAGACCTGAATACCTCGGCCATCAGTGGCCTCTACCCGTTCAATCACATTCTCCTTTCTGATGCAGTTGGACTCTTCCATCTTACTTTTACCTATGTCTTTGCCCTTAGGAGGACTAGGGGGAGGAGTAGGTGGAGGGCCCTTGGATCTGGTGCGATAGGCTGATGATGCCAGAATGCACGAACTAACCTTTGGGGATGGGAGTAAGAAAAAATAAAAACAAAAGGTAACCAAGTCAGTGAGGATCATGAAAAGAGTATTGCAATATTTAAACACATAATGCGGAAATGAAAGCGTGTCCTAAGTTGGGGACCTCTTTGTGCCCGAGGTAGGCCTAGCGACAAACTGATTTGGAGAACTTAACATGCTAATTGCCTCATCTTATTGATAATAAAATAGACAAATCCAGAAACGACAGATGAAAAAATAAAAATCACTAATGGCCATTGGCCTTATTACATTGATTGAAAAATAAAGACATTCCTATCTACTTGGTCCCAGAAGGACCTTCCCCAGATTCAGTATTCTTGCTTTCTTCTAACAGCTTTCCCAGCTCGTGAAGTCCCAGTAACAGGTAAGTAAACATGCAAAGGGGAGTTCAGGATCCTAGATATATGCTGAAGAGTAAGTAAACAAATTAAAAGCATACTAAATTACAATAGTAGTAGAAACATGTTGGTTTGAGGACTGAAGTCTAAATCAGAACATACCAGTGAAGTGAAGAAAGCAGTAACACAAACACGAAAGTAGGAGATGCACAATAGTTAGCCTTGGCTTGCAGCCGGCTAACTTAGAATAGTAGTAGTTAGCACAGAAGAGAGTAGAGATTCTTTTAAATTTTGAGAGAGATTTTTGAATATATTCGTTCGTATGTGTTTAATGAATGAATAAAGTATATATATAGTTTGAAAGCTTGATGAAAGATAAGGAAAAAAATCAGAATTAACCAGTGATTGTGGGACTGAATATCAATCAGTACCCAATTAGTACAAGTATCCCTGTAATCAAGGTAGTGATTCATACGGTGAGTATTAAATAACGAAATGACCATATATAGCTTAGAGGAATATAAGAACAGTGTAAGTACAACGAGAAATTAGGTATCCCTTAATTGAAGGGGTTAAACTCAAATGACTAGTAGGTAAAATAACAATTAAGGAAAGTTTTTATGCCTGTAACATATAAGGAAACAATTTCATCTCAATTCAAGCATACAATTGAGACTAGGTTGAGAAGATATCACTTAAGGAAATAGTAATCAATTAACAATTAATCAATTATGTAACAAGGTAAGAAAACAAAGTTAGAAGTCAGTAAGAACATCTCATAAGAAATCAGTAGGGCTTTTCAAATCTCCAGGAATCAGGGGTGCAAACAAGGTAAAGTTGCAGAGTTTTAGGGATTCGAACAGGAACAAAATCAGTTAGGAAAATAATAGTCAAGCAAAAGCATAGCAAGGTAAAGAATCATATAGAATCAGAGATTCGAGGCTAGCAAATATTTAAACGAACAATGGGAATCAGAGAGTTGAAATCCTAGTGACTATAGTAGCAAAATCACACAGGTTTAGAGACAAAGCAGTAACATTGAACATGATATAAGCAAAGAGAACATAGTCAGGGACCCTTATAAGCAAAAACAAGGTAAAATCACAGAAAGCTTAAACATTTATGAGAAATTAGAGTTCATGCATTTAAACAAACATATCGGTTAAAGACAGACTCAGAATTAAGGAAAAACCTAGGGTTTTCAGCATTGTAATAAAAAAATAAAAAGAGAACTCCGAGTAAATCGTTGAATCATGAATGATATTAAAACAGAAGCAAAATCGTTTTTGGAAGAGGGGTGATGAAAACCCTAATTTTGAGATGAAAGATCGCTTAGAATAGGAAGGTTCTCGAAGAAAACATGTAAAAAGCTTCATGATATACACAGATTTAAGACAGATCTAAGAGAAATCGTAAGAATACCAGGAGTTAGGGTTTCAGTGAGCCCAGAGAAACAAGAAAAACCTTAAAGATGTCGCCAGCGTTAGCCGGAAAAGTCATGGCTCTTACTCAGTTGGCCGGAGGAGGCCGGAAGATGGCACGAGGGACCATGGTTAGGAGTTGAACCACTCCAGGTTCGCTTGAGGGCTTTAGGGTGTCATTAGACCGGTGTAGGGTGGAGCAGTAACCAGGAGATAATGGGAGACCATAGTTTCCGGCGAGGGAACTAGCCAAAGAAAACGAACATACCTCATTGGAGGTGGAGAGACCAGAGGTCTCTAGAGAACTAGAGATATAGAGAGATGAGAGACAGAGTGCAATGAGGGGTCGGTGGGGGGTAGGTCTAGGTTTAATTATGGTAACACTAATCTAGGCCGTTGATTTAAATTGATCAACGACTTAGATAGTCGTGGGGTTGGGCCGGGTAGGATTTTAGGTCCGGGCTGGGTAATTGGACTGACTAAATTGGCTACGGGCCCGGGTGTAATTAGGCTAGAATTGAAATTAAGAGTGGCTATTAGTTAAATACCCATTAAAATAGATAAATAATTAATAAAAAATAGCTAATAATTATATAAAATGAAATTAATGCTAAATAAATGAAATTAAGTTAATTAATGAATATAAAAAATATAAAAATGAATAATTATTGATTTAAATGGTATAAAAGGTACAATTAGGCCATAGTTGCCAAATTATTGTAATTATGATCAAATAATGCCAGATTGGCTAATTTGTGAAATAATTAAATCCTAATAGGATTAAAAATGATATATTGAACTGGGAAATATTTTGAAATTATTTATAATACAATTTATGAATAATTATTGATTTAAATGGTATACAAGGTACAATTAGGCCATAGTTGCCAAATTATTGTAATTATGATCAAATAATGCCAGATTGGCTAATTTGTGAAATAATTAAATCCTAATAGGATTAAAAATGATATATTGAACTGGGAAATATTTTGAAATTATTTATAATACAATTTATGAATAATTATTGATTTAAATGGTATACAAGGTACAATTAGGCCATAGTTGCCAAATTATTGTAATTATGATCAAATAATGCCAGATTGGCTAATTTGTGAAATAATTAAATCCTAATAGGATTAAAAATGATATATTGAACTGGGAAATATTTTGAAATTATTTATAATACAATTTATGAATAATTATTGAATATAAAAATACTGAATAAATTGGAAAAGAATTTAATAAAAATATGAAAAATTACGGAAAAATATCAGTTATTATAAATAGTGATTTTGAAGGTATACGTGAAAATTTTAAAAATAATTTGAGAAAAAATTGGGTATCAACAACTAGTATCGAAGAATCGCACCCATCACAGTTTTCTAAAGATGTCGGGCTTTAAGAAAAATGAAGAATTGCTTTGCTTAAAGAAATCCTACATCCCTTTTTGGTTTCTTTATGAGTGTTATGGGCATAGTAAGTCGTACCATCTTCATCATGAGGAACTTGCCATTACCTCCCTAGGTTGGACTCACCGTCGAGTTGGGATTGTTGTTATTTCCAATGAAAGGGGGAAGGATTCACACTCGTTTAGCTATGGTTGCAAGAACTTTAATATCGAGGGGAAACTTACACTATCATCCCTATGATCCTAACTGAACTGTACCGCGCTCTAGATCGGTGCAAGCAGGGGTTCGATCATTTTGAAGGTTGTAATCTATTACTGCAAGTCTGGCTATTGGAACACTTTCGGAGAATATCATCAGGAGCTTCTGCGACGGCCATTGAATGACCACATAGCTTACCACCATCTAAAGAAAATGGCATTCATCCCAGATAGGTTCGCACAGCCCGGAAGTGCTGTAAGTTGGGTACGTTTCTTCAGCAATATGACAGACGAGAAGGTTCATAGGATGTTTGAATGGTTTTCTAGCAGTGAGTTCATCATCAGGTTGAGGGATACTACTCATTTGGTATTGATCTCATTGCATGTCATTTATCCTTATGCTCCTATAAGGGTAATGAGACAAGCGGGAAGAAAACATGTCATACCTCGGGTTTCCAGCATGGTCCAGTACAAGGTAGATTTCAAAGGGGGACATCATTCCTTTCAAGTTCGAGGCACAACATATGTGGAACCAGAAAATCATTGTGGAAAAGGAAACTATTGAGCTAGACAGGTATCATGCCGGTCATGTGTATTTCTACCCGTCATGGTTGGTAGATGATATAGTAAGAGAAGTCAAGCCGGGAGTCAATCTGACAAATAGGATCATAGATGATGTTGTTGAGACACATGTCAAATATAGGAGGCTACGCAAAAGGGTTTTTGAGTCTCAAGCTAGACAACTGGAAAACATAAAGTGGACATGGAGGCAATTAATGAATGGAAGAAAATCGACACTAATTCCACCAAGAGATTGGAATATATGGAACAAGGATTGATAGAGCTTGAGGGAAAGATGAGAAAGAGGCTTGAGGATTGTCAAAACACGGATGGCAATGAAGGAGGGCATCTAGCAAAGGCTTATTTATTATTGGATATACGCGACTTGGGGAACCTGATTGATGGAGTCAAGAGAGCCAAGCACGGAGAAGGTCCTTCTGGGACCAAGTAGACTAGAAAATAATGTTCTTTATTGTTTTCTAGCTTAGTTTTAAATTTCAATTGTAATAAGTCTAAACACCATTACTGACTTCATTACTATTGTCGATTTAGTAAATTTTGGCTCATTTTCACATTAATGAAATGACACAATATTGGCATCAATTTTCTCCAAGTCTATGTGTCGCTTAGGCCTATCTCGGGAACAACAAGGTCCCTAAATTAGGACGCAAATTATTACATGATTATGCAAAACATGTTTAATATTGCTAGCATTCTTTTAATACCCCTTACTAACTTGGTTACCTTTTGCTTTTTCTTTCTTTTGATTATCCACATTCCTCAAGGTTGGTTCGTACATACTAACATCATCAGCATATCACACTACATCCAGAGGTCCTCCCCCTCCTCCTCTACCAAGCGATCCCAAAAGCAAGATCAAAGGAAAAGAGAAAATGGATGATATGAGTGGTATCAAAAAGGATAATGCCACCATGGAAGAGAATGTCGAAACTTCGAATGGTCGAAGCACTCCGGCACAGAATGAACTGGTCTTACGGTTGGAACAAAAAATCTTGGAGTTTACAAGGAGAACTTGAGCAGGTTCGAAACTTGAGAAACCTCTCTCTCACCCTAAATGTCCCTGATATTAACCAACAAAATCCAAATACCTATAACCAAGAACCACCACAAAACACATAAAACCAAAACCCGCCACCAAACCCTTCTGCACCACATCAGTACCCCATACCTCCTCAAAACCTTAATCCTCCTCCAGTACCAACTCCTCAATAACACCATCACCACCCAACCCAATACCCACAGACTACCACTTACCACACTCCCCAGAATGTGCAGCAACCCACTCCTGATCCCCAAAACTCAACAAATGACCACCCTTATGCCCAGATCCCCGGAGTCAACCAACGCAATCCAATATATGTGGAAACCTTACCCCACACTCCGCAACGAACCCTATACATGCCCACATCGACCGAGAAGGACCTGCTCATTAAGAATATGGCGGAAGAACTCAAGAAGCTCACTGGCAGAGTTCAAAATGTCGAAGGTGGTAAAGACGTTGAAGGTTTGAATTATGAAGACTTGTGCATTCGGCCAGATGTAGAGTTGCCGGAAGGTTACAAACCTCCAAATTTGAAATATTCAATGGAACTGGTGATCCAAAAGTGCATCTGAGGACATATTGTGAATGGCTTGTAGGAGTGGGCAAAAATGACCAAATACGCATGAAATTATTCATGCGAAGCCTCACATGAGATGCATTCTCCTTGAATATCAGCCAGAATCCGAAGAAGTGGGTGAGTTAGGTAAGCATGACGTCAGACTTTACGGACAGATTCAGGTTCAACACAGAGAATGCACCAGATTTTTTCTACATCCAAAACCTCAAGAAGAAACCAACAGAAAACTTCCGTGAATATGCTATTTGGTGGAGATCTGAGGCTGCAAAAGTAAGACCAACACTCGAAGAAGAACAAGTGAATAAGTTCTTCGTCGGAGCTCAAGACCCATAGTACTATGAAAGCTTTATGGTTATTGAGAACCAAAAATTCTCCGACATCATCAAGCTAGGAGAAAGAATAGAAGAAGGGAATAAAAGTGAGATGGTGACGAATTTCGAAGCGCAAAAGCCACAATAAAGTCTTACAATCGGGAGTTATTTCAGAGAAAAAGGAATTAGGTGATGTCATGGTGGCCCAAGGTCCTAAATCTTCACTCACATACCAAAAACCTTCACCCACATATTAGCCTTCACCCCCAGATACCAACAACCTGCTACCACCTACCATGCCTATAATACTCAACCCGCATATTACCATTCACCTCCACCCTCCCACCAAAACGACCAAAAACCTTGACCAAACTTCGACCACAGACCACCTAGACAAAACACCCTAATCGCCGAGCCCATAGACTAACTATATGAGAGATTGAAGGTTGCTGGTTATGTCACTCCCATCCCTACTGTTGCTATGGAGAAGTTTTCGTGGATTAACCCGAACAAGACATGTGCCTATCATTAAGGTATAAAGGGTCATACAATTGATGACTGTCGCACACGAAAAGACAACATTCAGACACTAATTGACAACAAGGTCATACAGGCAAAGGAGACTGCTCCAAACGTGCGTAACAATCCTCTCCCGGATCACAGAGGTGAGGGAGTGAATGTAATAGAGACTGACGAAGAATGGGACCCGGAAGGGTCAATTGGACTCATTCGAGAGGGGGATGATCCTAAGTCGTCTCTGGTCACCCTCACACCAGTTGTGGTACAAACCCAAGCACAGTTTGAGGATGAGGTAACTTCACCCTTCACTATAATGGTAGCTCCCACACCATCCTACAAGTCTGATGCCATCCCATGGGACTATGTTGCGGAAGCTAGGAGAATAGGGAAAGGAAAAATAGAGGAGTCAGTTGCGGCACAAGGCATGACCAGAAGTGGTAGAGTACTAATGACCTTTGGAGAAAATTACAAGCAAGGGAATACTCTGTTGTCGATCATCAAAACAAAACTCCCGCTCAGAAATCCATCTTGATGCCGCTGAAAAACACCGAGACACACAGGAATGCCCTGATGAAAGTGCTGAGTGAAGCTTTTGTACCCAACAACATCAACCAGTGGGGAGATGGCCAACATGGTCGGGAAGGTACTGGAGAGCCACAAAATCACCTTTCAAGAAGATGAGCTACCACAAAAAGGACTAAGTCACAACAGGGCATTGCACATCACAGTGCGATTTGAAGACAAGTTCATCGCCAGGGTCCTAATAGACGGAGGATCCAGTCTTAATATATGCCCACTGACTACTCTGAAGAGGTTTGGTAAAGGCCTGCACGATACGGATGGGAAGCATGAATGTGAAGGCTTTTGACGGATCTCAAAGAGCCACAATTGGAGAAACCAACCTCAGCTTACAGATGGGCCCAACCTGGTTTGATGTTGAGTTCCAAGTGTTGAATATATCTGCTACCTATAATCTATTGTTGGGGTGACCCTATATACACACCACTGGGGCAGTGGCTTTTACTCTGCATCAGGTTGTGAAATTTGAATGGAATCATCAAGAAGTGATTATCCACGGGGATGGAAGAAACCCTATCTACTCCAATCAGACCGTTCCAGTCATCGAGAATAGGAAGAAGCTGGGTGGGGAGACGTACCATCGCATTTAGCGAGTCAAAAAAAATGAAAAGGATCGACGGTGGAGTAACAAGATAGAAAGAATATTACTATGGACAAGGGATGAAGGCAAGGGTCTCGCAAAACCTCTAAGGGATCACCAAACCAGTACAACCAAAATATCATGGTACAACCTTTGGGCTCAAGTATGAATATAATTGGCAAGAGTACCAAGATTGGTCACCTCCAAGGCATGGTCCTTATTATCAACTGGAACAACCGGTACCACCTCTACAATAGACATTTCAACAAGCAGCCATGATGTGGGGATCTAAGGAAGATGAAGTCTTAGTCGGTATGAGGAAGTTATTTCTGGATGAAAAAGATATGGATTGCAGTGCGATAGTTGAGGAGGAAGACCTTATCATTCAGATCGTGGAAAGAGGAATTATTCTCAAGAACTGGACTACTACCCACTAATCCTACATGTCCACCAATAAAAGAGAAGCTTAGAAAATTTAGGGCGGATATGAGGTTGAAGATAAAAGAGGAGGTCACCAAGTAGATCAAAGCCACGATTCTCCGAGTGGTTGAATACCCGACTTTCTTGGCCAACATCGTTCCAGTTACGAAGAAGGATGGGAAATTCAGAGTAATGGTTGATTACCAAGATCCAAACAGGGCGAGTCCCAAAGATGATTTCCCGTTGCCCTAATATACACATACTGATCAACAACTGTGCCACACATGAAATCCAATCCATTATGGATTGCTTCGCGGTGTATCATTAGATCTGGATGGATGAGGAGGATGTAGGAAAGACAGCCTTCATCACGCCGTGGGGAATATATTGTTATACAATGATTCCATTTGGTCTAAAGAATGTCGAAGCCACCTACATGAGGGCCATGACAACCATTTTCCACTACACGATACACAAGGAGATAGAGGTGTACGTGGATGGAGTTATCATAAAATCTAAAAGGAGTACAGACCACAAAGCAGATCTAAGAAAATTCTTCGATCGTCTTCGAAGGTACAATCTAAACTGAATCCTGCAAAGTGTGCGTCCGGAGTCCCCACTGGGAATTGTTAGGATTCATCGCCAGTCAAAGAGGAATTGAGTTGGATCCATCAAAATTCAAAGCAATCCAAGACTTTCCACCTCCGAAGAATAATAAAGATGTGATGAGATTTTTAAGGTGTCTCAATTACATCAGTCGCTTCATAGTCCAATCAACAGTGATATGTGAATCGATCTTCAAGATGCTGCAACAAGTTGGACTGAAGAATGCCAGAAAGCTTTCGACAAAAATCAAGGAGTATTTATCCAAGCCACCTAATCTGGTCCCACCATAGCCAGGAAGACCATTGCTGCTTTATTTTTCTGTACTAGACAGAGCTTTCAATTTCGTTTTGGGACAACATGATGAAACTGGAAGGAAGGAGCAAGAAATATATTACTTGAGCAAGAAATTCACACTCTATGAAGCACTATTTGATGGAACGCACCTACTGTGCTTTGACATGGATAGCTCAGAAGTTGAGGCATTATTTCTGTGGATACACTACATACCTTATATCAAATATGGATCCACTGAAATATATCTTTCCGAAGTCCATGCCTACGGGTAAGTTAGGAAAGTGGAAAATATTGCTGATTGAGTTCGACATCATCTATGTAACTCAGAAGGCGGTCAAAGGGAAAGCATTGGTGGATCATCTAGCAGAAAATCCCGTAGACGATGAATACGAACCATTAAAAACATATTTTCCTAATGAGGAGGTTTCTTTCTTGGGAGAAGATATCACCGAAGCGTATGATGGCTGGAGAATTTTCTTTGATGGAGCAACAAACTTCAAAGGAGTAGGTATCTTAGTTGTCTTGGTATTAGAAATCGGCCAACACTATCTGGTATCCGCAAACTCAGGTTTCCATGTACCAACAATATGGCAGAATACTATATGTTGGTGCATCAGGTTTTAGGAGAATGGGCTACAAGGAACACAAAAATATTGCCATTTTTCACTATGTACAAGAGCTGACCAAAAGGTTCACAAAGATAGAATTCAAACATGTTCCTAGGGTTCAAAATGAGTTCGCAGATGCATTGGCCACTCTATCTTCCATGATACAACACGCAGACAAGAATTTCATCGATCCTATCCCAATAGAAATTCATAAGCAACCAACTTATTGTGCTCATGTTGAAGAAGAGAGCGATGGAAATTTGTAGTTCCCGGACATCAAGAAATATTTGGCAAAGGGAGAATATCCATAGCATGCTACCCATACTCAGAAACGCACGCTTCGAAGATTAGCCAACCATTTATTTCAAAGCGGAGAAATTATGTATAGAAGAACTCTTGACTTGGGATTATCACGGTGTGTTAACGCCAAGGAATCTTCCAGGTTTCTCGAGGAAATACATGCGGGAACCTGCGGACCACACATGAATGGTTTCACCTTATCCAAAAAGATACTAAGAGTGGAGTATTTCTGGATGACTATGGAAACATACTGCACCAAGTATGTACAGAAGTTCCATAAGTGCCAGATACATGCTGATATGATAGGAGTACCAACCAATGAACCTAATGCAATAAGTGCACCCAGGCCTTTCTCCGCTTGGGGAATTGATGTCATCAGTCCAATCGAACCCGCTGCTTCAAATGGGCATAGGTTCGTTCTAGTGGCCATAGACTATTTCACAAAATGGGTTGAAGCCGCTTCTTACAAAGTTGTAACCAAGAAGGTTGTGGCAGATTTTGTTTGGGACAACATTGTTTGTCGGTTCGGAATACCAGAGTCATCATCACCGATAATGCTTCCAATCTCAACAGCGACCTGATGAAGGCCATATGTGAAACCTTCAAGATCAAGCATAAGAACTCCACAGCATACATGCCACAAATGAACGGAGCCGTAGAATCCGCCAACAAGAATATCAAGAAGATATTGAGGAAAATGGTAGATAATTACAAATAATGGCACGAGAAGCTGCCATTCGCTCTGCTCGGGTATAGTACCTCGGTTCGTACATGAACTAGGGCAACTCCTTACTTATTGGTTTATGGAACTGAAGCAGTTATTCCTACCAAAGTAGAAATCTCTTCTCTAATAATTATACAAGAAGCCGAGCTCAGCGATGCAGAATGGGTACAGAGTTGCTACAAGAAACTAGCTCTCATTGATTGTAAAAGAATGAACGCGGTGTGTCATAGTCAACTCTATCAAAATAGGATGGCAAGAGCCTTCAACAAAAAGGTCAGACCGAGGCAATTCACACCGGGGCAATTGGTGCTAAAGCGAATCTTCCCACTTCAAGATGAAGCTAAGGGGAAGTTTTCACCTAATTGGCAGGGGCCCTATATGGTTCATCGGGTACTGGCAGGAGGAGCACTTATACTTGTAGAAATGGACGGAGAGATTTGGGCAAAACCTATCAATTCAGACGCAGTCAAAAGATACTATATTTAGGATTGTTCACACTTCACTTGATGTAACTGAACTACATTTGACCTGATTCCCATTTAAGAGGGGATACATAGGCAGCCCTGTGGGTTCGGTCATATCTTAATAAAAATCTTCATTTTCCCATGATCAGAAACAAGGGAAAGATTGCAAGTTCAAGTCGAAATCGTCATATGTGGAACATCCGAAAAGTATTGTCAAAAGCATGCATTTAAACTAGGGCAGAATTTTAAGGAAGACCCTAAAAATGCTAAAGCAAGGAGGTTGCAATGTCTCTAAATGTATCACAGTCACTAATTCATCTAAATTATTTGATATCACATACTATAATACATTTCAAATAACTACATTTTTTGAAAATAATTTGTCAAATGCATACATATTTTCGAAAACTTTGTTTCTATGACAGCCAGATGTTACCCAGGGTAACTCAAACAGGACCTCAAGACAAGAAGGCAAAGCAAGGAGTCAAGAGAACGAACCAACCTTTCCCCCGCAAAACTCATGATTTTTCTTTGGATGAAGGCACAATGAACATAATAGTAATATTTTCAAGTACGTACGCACATAAAATCACTATCTTCATGACGACAAGTTACCAAATGCAAACACATCCAGCTAGGCAATACTTCACTCTCTCACCATCACTCATCGCTTTTCTTGCATAAGGCTAAACACTGTCTTTTCTTTGCATGAGACTAAGCATTGTCTCCCTTCCTTTGCATGAGACTAGACACTGTTTCTATTTCTTGCATGAGGCTAAGTATTGCCTCCATAATTGCATAAGGCTAAGCATTGCCTTCTTTTGCATGAGACTAATCATCGTCTCCTTTTCTTGCATGAGGCTAGGAATTTCCTCCGTAATTGCATAAGGCTAAGCATTGCCTTCTTCTACATGAGACTAAGCATTGTCTCATTTTCTTGCATAAGGCTAAGCATTGCCTCCATAATTGCATAAGGCTAAGCACTGCATATCTCTGCATGAGACTAAGCATTGTCTCCTTTTCTTGCATGAGGCTAATTATTGCCTCCGTAATTACATAAGTCTAAGAACTACATGTCCCTGCACGAGACTAAGCATTGTCTCCTTTTCTTGCATGAGGCTAAGCATTGCCTCCATAATTGCATAAGGCTAAGCACTGCCTTTCCCCGCATGAGACTAAGCATTGTTTCCTTTTCTTGCATGAGGCTAAGCATTGCTTCCATAATGGCATAAGGCTAAGCACTGCCTTTCCCCGAACGAGACTAAGTGTTGTCTTTGTTTACTGCAAAAGGATAAGCACTGCCTTTCCCTGCATGAGACTAAGCATTGTCTCCTCTCCTTGCATGAAGCTAAGCATTTCCTCCCTTCTTGCACAAGGCTAAGCACTGCATTTACCTGCATGAGACTAAACATTGTCTCCTTCTCTTGCATGAGGCTAATCATTACCTCCTTAATTGCATAAGGCTAAGCACTGCCTTTCCCTAACTGAGACTAAGCATTGTCTCCTTTTCTTATATAAGGCTGAGCATTGTCTTTCTTTGCATGAGGCTAAGCATTGCCTCCGTAATTTCATAAGGCTAAGCACTTCCCTTTCTTTGCCTAAGACTAAAATACTATCTCCACTACACTACCTAAGACCAAGTTGTATCCCCTTTATTCATCTAGGGCTAAGCACTGCCCTCATCTCACACAAGACTAAGCCTTGTCTTGTCTCGTCCTCACACATGACTAAGCATCCTATCTTTGCATTTCATAGGCTGAAATATCGCCATTTTTTCCGAAGGCGTCATCCTCATAGCCTGGAGAAACCATTCCATGCCTGAGGATCTCTTAAAATTGGACATCATTATTCAAAGGCGTCATAGTACAGAGGTATCATCCTCATGGACCGAGGACATCATTTCATGGCCTGTGAATCCTTTATCATACGCTTCATGGCTCAGGACATCATGGTCTAAGGATATCATCCTCATCGTCCAAAGAAAACCTTCATGGTCCAAAGGGAATTTGCATCACATTTAAATGCTCGCAGTCACCCATATATATTCGCATGCACCGTGTTTTAAGTTTTGCAGGTAATCAAGGAGGTAACCGTTCTACAAACTGGAGCAATCCTTGCTTCGGCTTCCATTCACAATGTTCACATCCTTCGATTACTTCAAACGTAACTGACTACCAGTAATTGGCTACCTTTTACTCTATGATCGTTAAGATATCTGCCTTGTGACACACCCGTAACGTTCATATCGCATTCATGACTCCACCCATATTTTCCCATTACTTACAACATTGTCCTACCCAAAAGAACCTTTCTGAAACATACAACAATTCCTATAATAACTCCATTGGTTTCGTTCATCGTTGGATCCAGAACTACACACGGTCTGATTTCCGTAAGATCTTGGTATATGTAGGAAACTCAGGAACCAGGTTTTGGCCTCCATTTTTAAAATCACATCGTTCCCATTGAACTCGGCCAAAATTGGTCATCCTTTCTTTATCCGACAACTCTTTCATCATTCCCGGGTAAAGAGGGGCAGCTGTTGATACCCAATTTTGCCCTCATATTTTTCCAAACAGTATATATACTTTCAAAATGTCATTTTGCATCATTATTTAGTCTACAAGAGTCATATGAGAATTTTCTATAATTTTTCATTATTTTCAGAGCTTTAAAATTAATTTTCTTGCATTTAATTTACTTGAATATTTAATAATTAATCATTTAAATTTTTTTATGATGAACTAATCATTCAAAAACTATATATTTCATCCACATACATGTTTCATATATTTTTTACTTCATTTTATATAATTATATTTGTATCTTTAGGCTATTTAGACAATCTTGCGATAATGGTCTATATTTTGCAATTTATTGCATTTGTCATTTTATTCAAGGTCCAAATAAGTTTTTACATTTTTGTAATCTTCTAATATTATTCTAAAGTATTAATTTGCATAAATAGAATTTTTTTATTTGACTATTTTTATTAAATTATTTTCCCCTTAATCTCTTATTATTAAAATCTGGCCCAAATTAGGCTAATTTCGGACCAATTAAGGTCCAAATGAACCAACCTACTCTTATTAACCCCCAGAAACCCAACCCTAAGCGACCCAATAGCCCTGCCCAGTCCAAAACCCGACCCATCTCCCTTTAAATTTCCGTCGTTGATCAAAAGCGATCAACGACTCACAACACCCCCACTCCCTTTCCTTATATCCCCCATAACCTAACCTTAATCCCCATTTCCTAAAGACAACCGCCTCAATTCTCTATGTTCCTCTCTTCCCTTTCACAAACCCTAGCCGCCACACCCTCTAATTCTCTACGATTCCGATTCCGACCCCGATATGGTATTCTCTTACGATTTGCCTTCCATATATGCTCCATCTGCGTGTTACTTGCACGATTTTGGTTTCACTTAGTACTCGCCTATTTTTGGAAAGTATCAAGCCTGGAATCATGTGAAAATCGTCTTCAATTTTCATGATCTAGACGGTATTCCGTCTATATACATTCATGGCAAGGCGATATGAAGCCGATTCACAATAATTTATTTGGTCGATTTTCTGATTTCTGTCGAACTAGGGTTTGAGATTTTATACTTTTTCTTTTTACCCGTTCCATTACTGATTGCATGTGGTATTGTCTTCCCATATGTATGTTTGATTGATTATTTTCCTAGTTTGTTTGTTCGATTCCTACCACTATATAACCCCAATTCCCCTTTTAAAAAAAAGAAAAATTGAAGTTATCACTGCTATTGTACTCAATATATCTCTCTCACCCGTTCATCTTCTCTGAAATACTTGGCTCTTTGGCCGGCTGAAAGCCAAGGCCATAATATTATCAACCTCTTCTGGTGCAAGCACTGTGTGGGGCCCTTATGAGGCTCTTGTGAACTCTGAAGCATCGTAGACCCGGGGTTCTTGCTACCAGTATTGTAATCGCTTTGTTATTCTTTTGCTCGTCTAATTTTGCACCGGTTAGTGCTTTTAACCCTTGTAATGTTAATTTTTTTTCTGCATACCTATATGTGTTTGAATTCTGTGAGCGTGATTTAGTTGTGAATCCCTAATATTGCACTGCTATGATATCGTTCAATACACCCCGTCATTCTATATTTTTGATAGTTGAATGTGTTTTAGTACATGTAATAGTTTCATGTTTGCTCTTAGTTTGTGTTAGGCTAATCCGTGTTCTTCACTATTTCCTGCACTTCTATGTTGGTTTTCCTTGTTCTTTTCTGGAATTAGTTCTGTACCTCTGTATTCTTTCTAGCATCTGCACATGTTTTAGTTTGGAGTTTCAATGCATGCCTATTTTATGTGTTCCTTTAATGAATATGACTGTCATGACTATCTGTTGTTAGTTATAGAATCTTCTTCATTCCTTGATTTGGATACTACTAAGACTCTATGAAACCCTCCCTCTACTTTAAATAAATCATTTTGTGTTGAATCTTGTGTTTAATTGACTATTCTTTGCATAATAGCCACAACTATATGGTTTTTATGTTGCAATATTGCTTTAAGGTCTACTCTAAACATGTTGCCTTGCTATTTGTAATCCTGATCTTTGGCACCATCTAAGATTTTAGGATAAATATCCCATTTTTTCTCTTATGTATGTTAATGAGTAGCTAATCTACCCCTTTTCATCACATACGTTTTTGTACTATGATCTATTCCCCACCATGTTAAGTTTTCATGGTATTGGCAAAATTGTATCATTAGTATGTTGATATGCCATCTGCAACTTTATTAGAAATGTCATGCTAGAACATTCATTATACTAGACTGACATTTGATATCCGTTAGGTTAATAATCTTTTCTGAATTTGTGTGGCATTGTGCACCCTTATACGTTGATCCTAATTTCACAAAAACTTGATCCCTCTAACTCTCTCTTAATATGCTTTTCTGCCCAATATGCTATCTCTTGATAAGTGTTTGAACCTGTAATATCAACTTGCCCTCTAAGTCTTATTCTTGACTTTCATGTTCCTTGTTTAAATCAACCATGCTACGTCTTCTTCTAAAATACGAAATGCATCTCTTCAAATTCTATCACTTACTCACTATTAAGTAGGTTTATTGTATGTGTAGTATGTTAAGTTATGCATCTACTGTTGCTGGGTAAGAAGGTCTTTCTGTTGGGCCTAGTGTGGATCCTTGTGTGAATTTGAATTGAGAAATTGAGATACTCTGAGGTTTGAGGTGTATTTGGACCTGGGTTTGTTGCACGTATGAGGGGAGAGCCTGCTGAAGTCCCAGACTATACTGGGTTACACTTGTTTGGGCTCCAACTTTCTTTTCTGGGTATGACCACTGTTGTTGGTGAGTGAATAGCTATTAGTGCCTGCCATGTATACTGAACCTGTATTTTTTAATATGTGTAGTTCGCACTTTTATTCATTAATTCTGGGTCTGTAATAATTTTTTAATTGAACAGACAGGGAGATTAGTAAAAGGGGTAGGGTATTTTAATTTTCACACAATGGTTAGAAAGCATGCCTATAAGACCTATGTGCTCTACTTGTTGTTTTGGCTCTCATGCGTTGCACACTAGTAGAAGCATGTCTATAGTAATCACATACTCACTCAACCTGTTTACTATCAAAGCAGGAGCTTAATTACTTTATTTGTTCCCCATGTCTACTGATGTTACTAGACAGGATGCCTGTAGGAAACAAATGTCAGTAATTGTTCATCGAATTTGCGCAACTGTAGAATATTTCCCAGATACCATGCCTATAGGATCACTAGTGTTCATCTAGATATCATGTCTATAGGACCTTAATTGACTAATTAGCTACTGTTATTTTTATATCTTTCATATTGCTCGCCTAGAAAACATGCCTATAGCGACGAAGTGTTATAGAATCAGTTTCAATTGCCAACTCTTAGAAATCCTGCCTATAGGATATTGTTACATGCCTAGAAAAGTATGCTAATAAAATCAAACGAGGGTATTTTTTAAGTTTTCAAACGGTTTATTTGCCTCCTTGCGCAAACAACTTAGAGATCATGCTTATAGGATTTGTAATACTTATAATCTGCAAATTCATTGCTCTAAAACAATAAAACTGCCTGTACGCTTGAAATTAAAATCACATAGAAGCCATGTCTATAGGACTTTATGACTCTAATTGGCCTCAATTCTGAAACTGTCTACTGCATAATGTAAGAATTTTCTCGCGTGCATTTGTTGCTTATATGTGGAGGTTAACTTCATCTTTTAATTGTCTTTACATGAGGTCCTACTTGTTTTGAATGTTGATTAGTATTATCATTTTGAGCAACCTAAGTAAAGTCCAGAACCTCCCAAATAGAGGTCCAATGTCTCCTGGACTGTAGGCATGGGACGGGTAGTGCACACATAGGGTGTGACTTACAATTGAATTAGAGCGCCTCTATGTAAACAACTTTAACATAGTAATTGGGTAGAAGGAGATGATAGTCTTTACCCGCTGAATAATATGAGTAACTCCCTATCTTAAGGGAGTTGCGAAGTATTATTTATGTTGCACGGGGTGATCCTTTAAGATAAAAAACTTAGGGCCCCCCCCCCCCCCCCCCCCCTTTTTTTTTATACATTTAGTCATCTAATATACATTGTTATAGTTATATCCTTGTAGTCCTTAAGATTTGTATCAATTCTCATTGTGTTATAATAAAACCCGCCGGCCTTTTATCCTCTTTGTTTATTTGATCACCTCGCCTAATTATAGTCCACATAGTCTTAAGTTCGACCGGGACCCACAGTTGTGGACCTCGAAGAGTTCCTAACACCTGCTCTTTGAGGTAATTTGGTCCCTTACCCGATCTTTGGTAGCGTTGACTAGTCAAACAGAGTAATCTGCTTAATAGGTGCCCTAATGCACCTTAAAATTATTAGGTGACGACTCTTCTTTTAACACCCTATCTTCCTTTCAAAAGAGTTGTCACATATAGAAACCCTCTTTCGCGAGAAAAAGGGGAGCGACAATGCCAATTTCTCCAAGTGTGAGTTCTGGCTCAGTTCAGTGGAATTCTTTGGGAACATGGTGTCTAGTGAGGGTATTCAGGTGGATCTGAAGAAGATAGAGGCGGTTGAGAGTTGTCCCAGACCGTCCTCAGATACGGAGATTCGGAGTTTTCTCGACAAACAGGTTATTATCGTCGCTTCGTTCAGGGTTTCTCTTCTATTGCATTGCCCTTGACCAAATTGACCCAAAAGGGTGCTCCTTTCAGGTGGCCGGATGAGTGCGAGGAGAGCTTTCAGAAGCTCAAGATTGCCTTGATCACAACTCCAGTTTTAGTTTTGCCTTCAGCTTCAGGATCTTATACAGTATATTGTGATGCTTCTCGGATCGCAATTGGGTGTGTCTTGATGCAGGAGGGTAGAGTGATCGCTTATGCTTCACGCAAGTTGAAGCCTCATGAGTTTCATGATTTGAAGTTAGTTGTCATCGTTCATGCATTGGATATTTGGAGGCATTATCTCTACGGTGTCACGACACAAAATCCCTAAGGTCGTGATGGCGCCGGACATCAATGTCAGGCAAGCCAAATCATTAATTAATAGAAATAACTCTCCGATTTTAACACTTATGAAAACATTTCCTTTCACCTCATTACATAATAGCCAAATGAAAGTCTGTTAATTAAAACAATGGTTTAAAGATTACACTTAAGCAATTATATCCCAACACGTATCCCAGAACCCGGTGTCACAAGTATATGAGAAATTTCTAAGAATTTATACAATCATTACAAATCCTGTCCGAAATACAACTGGACAAGGGAATTTAAAATGAAATAAATACAGTACGAAGGAGACTCTGTCAGTTTCGGATCGCCTCCGGATGATGCAGCTCGCCTAAGTACTTGTATCCTCCACATTTTCTATGAAAGTACATGTGCAATAATATGCACAGCAAGTGTAGCATGAGTACAGAAATAACGTATACCCAGTAAGTCGCCCATCTTACCTCAGAGAGGTAGTGACGAGAGGTCAAATTAGACACTTACTAAAGGTCAATTTTAAGATATTTAAGAGTGGCACTAAGCATGGTTTATCATAGGCAATTTATAAAACATGATTTAAATATCTTTCAACTCCGTTCACATTTAACACTTTATATCTTCGTCATATTAACAATATATCAACATGTTGATTTAATCAAATAACAATAAATCAACGGGAAGGAACAACTTCTTCCAAAAGTCTTTTTAATAACTTTAAATCTCTATCATTTCAGTTGACAACTTAAAATTTCAGGCCAGTAATCAGGCACAAATCATAGAAACTACGCAGTAAATATCATGCGCAAGCAATGCCGAGGGTCGAACGGCGCGGATCAACAATAATAAATTGTGCACTGCCGAGGATCGAACGGCTCGAACCATAGATGCATCTATCTGTCGCGCTCGCGAATCGATCATGCGACACGGTTAAAATAATACGGCTAGCCTGCTCGCGAATCATACCTGCGACTCAGGTGCTCATATGAATACATACACAAATACAGGGTCTTCCTGCTCGCAAATCACTCAAGCGACTCAGGCACCCAAAGTTACACATATCCACATAATAAATCTATATTTTATCAGGAAAACAATTTTTCTCAAGAAAGTGGTAAAATCCTTATTAAAAGAAACATGAAATATAGGTTTTGAAATCAATTGTTTTTTAAACTCATTTGTCAAGTTTAATGATATTCCACGATACAACCCAGTCTAGGTACACAAATATCAATAGAGAGATCAATTCTCTTTTTAGAAGATTAACAAATGAACTCTAGATTCTTTTAGATATTCAATTACGTTTTTGATTATATTAGCAGTTCAATATTACAGGCAGGATTACAGGTACAACACGTAAGGCATGCTAGTGGGTCCTAGACTACCCGGACATGGCATAATAGTAACTACGCACGGACTCCCGTCACCTCGTGCGTACGTAGCCCCGAAGATAATAGCATGTACTGATTCAATTCACCTAGGGGGACGATTCCCCCTCACAAAGTTAGAAAGGAGACTTACCTCGCTCCGAAATTCCAATACCGGCTTCCAAGACCCTCCGACGACTCCAACGGACGCACAACGCTTCGAAACGACCACATAACGGCAAAGCGATGAAAATTCATCCTAATACTCACAACAAATTCAGATTATATACTTTCCCAACCCCGCTCGGAGAAATGACCAAAATGCCCACGTGCCCGAAAATCTGAAATTCTCAAAAATACATTCTACCCATAGCTCTACTAGTTCAATCATGCACTTTACTCTACATTCCATACTCAAATTCGTGGCTAAATTCCAAATTTACATTTTCTAGGTTTCTTCAAAAAAATTTCAAATTCCTACCAATTTCCATGCCTAATCCATGCATATAATCTTGTATTTATCTAACAAATGAAAGGAATTTACTTACCTTGATGCCTGACGAAAATCCCCCTTGAAATTCTCTCCAAAAATCGTCCATGACAAATGAAAAATGGGTGAGAAATGAAAAAAAAACTTGTCTTTAAAACATTTTGCCCAGGCCTCTCTTCGCACCTGCGGTCCAATAGCCGCTCCTGCGGCTCTACAGCTGCGGAAATTCCATCGCAGGTGCGGCTCTGACTCAACCCAGCATTTCTCGCTTCTGTGGTCCCTTCTTCGCACCTACGCTTCCGCAGGTGTGACCCATCATCCGCACCTGCGGCCTCTTCAGCTCTAGCCCAGAACTCGCACCTGCGGCCCCCGGGACCCCGTCCAATTATACCAACCTATTCCAAAACATAATGCGGACTTGCTCGAGGCCTCAAATCACATCAAACAACATCAAAACCACGAATCGCACTCAAATCCCAACTTTATGAACTTAGAATTTTACATCCGATGTCGAAACCTATCAAATCACCTCCGATTGACCTCAAATTTTGCGCACAAGTCATATTCAACATTACGGACTTTCTCCAACTTCCGGAATCTCATTCCGACCTTGATATCAAAACTTCCACCTCCGGTCGTATTTCCCAAAAACCTCCAAATTTCTATCTTTAGCCAAATGACTCCAAAATAACCTACGGACATCCAAATTCACTTCCGATCGCACTCCCAACTCCAGAATCACCATACAAAGTTATTCCCAGACTTGGAATCCCAAATGGTCATCAACAACACTGAAATGCACTTCAAGCCCAAATCTATGAAATTCTTCTAAAATGCTAACTTCCACAATATTCACCGAAACGCTCCTGGGTTATCCAAAACCCGAGCTGGACATACGCCCAAGTCCGAAATCATCATACGAACTTACAGGAACCTTCAAACCCTGATTCGGAGGTCGTTTACTCAAAATTCCAATCTTAGTTGATTTCTTGAACTTAAGGCTTCTGAAATGAGAATTTTCTTTCCAAATCAACTCTAAACTTTCTGAAATTCGATTCCGACCACACCTGCAAGTCACAATACCTGAAATGGATCTGCTCACGACTTCAAACCGCTGAATGACGCACTAGAGCTCAAAACGACCGGTCGGGTCGTTACATTCTCCTCCACTTAAACCGAAGTTCGTCCTCGAAGTGCTAAGAAATGGTCTAGAGTTACCTGAAATCACTGTTTAACATCTCAAGCACCTGCCCGTGCTACCACAACCCAGTTGAGCACATTAGCTTGATCACATCTGAAGATTTCTCCTTTTATCCATATAATAAGCTCAGAATTCATTCAAACACCTAAAATTTCGCTGCCATGCCTAGTTCCAATATATAACACCGAATCAATTACCACATGACATACCAGAACATGACTGCATACCCGTGCTGAATCAGCACCATGCACCGCAAGATTCATCATCTAACCACAATGACGCTCCCTGAACCTTAATAGCCAATTCCACGAATCTGATGCTCCCAATGCACCTCATGATATATATAATGCATCCTGCTATAATGCTGACGATACCACCACAACAGAGGAAATGTACAGAAATTCATACTCGACTGCAGAGTTAACAAATCCTTGAATACCTCATCTTGACTAGAATCATCACTTCATTATGAACCTGAATAATGGTGTTTTCTCTTTAATATACACTTCACATAACCTTATCGCACTGATTCCTAATCCGATAGTCTCGTCTCACCCAGCATGAACTGCTTAGACAACAAATCACCCCGAACATGACCAACAACCTCATATGATACCACATCGCGCCAATAGGCTATAACTCGAACATGACAATAAGAAACGACTCATGAAGGGACTATTCAACTCACGCAACTAATATGAACTTTTCTCCGAAAATAGGAAGTAGAACATAAGAAAATAAATATAGGAACCTTACTCATCATCACACTGTTGCGGCGTGCAACCCGATCCGAATAACATACCCGTGGCGACGTGCCACCCCATCCACACATAAAATTTACATAAGAAGATATATATATATATATATATATATATATATATATATATATATATATATATAAACGGAGCTGATTTGACCACCATAACAAATTACTGAATATCGATCATAAGAATGCTAAGTGCATAATACCATCCTGGGAGGACTGATAAAGCCGTAGGCTATATAACTCAAGCACAACTGAGGTGCGATATATATATATATATATATATATATATATATATATACACACTGTAGATCTCAAGAGCTATCCTGCTCATATAACATCCCCACTACGCGGGACCTCAACACATAGGAAATTACCAAGCTGTTTCACAGCTCACACGGCACAATCATAATAACACATGAATTTTAATACCTTTCCATGAAAAGCGCTCTACTGAAATGAACATGCCTGGCTCATACGAAGCCCATAATCATATTAAATCCATCCACAGACATCGATCCACCTCGCTCGCACCAAACTTAGCTATTAGCTTTTACATGGGTCCACATTAACCCCATAACCGGGACACACACCCCATAATCCATAATCAACTGAACCGAATGTTCTCCAGGCGTAAATCCTTAATTAAGCGACATTGCACTTCTTATACTCGGTCCAAATCTTCAATCCATCAAGTGACTACATGTCACACTTTGTACAATCTTTTCGTGGTCACGCTTCCACGACCTTCCACACACAAGGCAACAAGTCTTCCCATCCACCACTGGCCATACTACGCTGTAAGATAATTCAAGAGCTCATAACCAGAGTACAAAGCCTCTTCCACTGAATTTCAATCTCAGGCGACACTGAAGATAACACCAGCTTATACTGAACTATCAAATCACTTTTCCTTGCTCTTCCGAGCTAATGACATCCTTATCATCACCGAACCGCTAATCTCGATTCTTACTCCCAGCTACATACTGATTTCCGCACCTAACATACCAACATGAGGTAGCGCAAGAATTCAATCATAATTTCTGAACCACCAATAGGGTGAAGACTTCATCATATAGAAATCTCTTACTTTACTCAATTCAAGAGTACCATCTCAACATACGAGTGAATTCCCACTATCACCTAATCATGAAAATCCTTAAGTAGTAGTCTATACCCCCATAACCCTTTCGGGGTCCGCCTACACCTGGCAGGCCATAGCACTCAAATGCTCCCACATAAAATCTGTTACGAAGGCCGACAAGCCCCGCACACACCGGCACAAACCACATGCATAACTAAATCACATCAACGGAACCGTTCACTGCCGCAAATGTGCCATTTCAACCATGGCTAATCAATATATCTTCTTTAATCATCTTCAATTGCCTCAGGAATAATAGCAACTTCCTTCAACCCATAGCAAACTCAACCCTCACTCATCCCGAGTGACCTTGATTCACGAGACTATGCTGCCTAAATCCCGCAACCCGTCTCATACCCTTCTGATAATCTTTTCTTCAATCCAGATTCTATTTCTCTCACTCCTCCAATATTATCCTGCATGCTGAAACATATCATAGAACATTCCAACCATCCTCCTTTTTCTCAGAGATTACTCTGCAAAAGCTCGATTCTCGATCATACTGCTGCCTGAAATCCTTAAATGTCGCATTCTTAACCTTTGAACTCACCAGGACCGCTTTTGGGAGTTACCCACTCTGAGTGGCCCCGAATACAATCAACTCCAAGGCTCTCCTAGCACAGGAACACCTTTTTCTATGAAACACCTGATTGAGTCACTATCCTTACAACTCGCCCCATGCCTTAAGCATAAATTCTGAATCTTCCAAAGCCTAACCCTGGCCCGATAGGGCCAACTTTTGGACACCTTCATCAAATCCCACACAAAATTACCATTTTACTCCTTTCCCTTAGTTGAAATAACTTGCCAATATGCCGACAATCCGCAACCCTATGAGAATACAACCCTACAACCCAACTGCAGATGGTGGGACTGCCCTAATTAGCCCGAAGCTAATCCTTGCGCCACTCTAGACCCTACCGAGATCCTTTCTCCTTTGATAACACAATCTTGCTCATCCAATCCGTCCAATTCTTCCAAATTCTCTTGCTAGCACTCCCTAAATACTCAAATTCTCTAGCATCATTCACACATTCTACCTCCTACCGACTAGCCACTAGAACCCCTCACAGAAACCTGCCAACCCCGCCATTGCTAACCTATCCCCAGAAGACAACCCACCTGTGGAAATCACCCGCGGACACCTCCTAACGACGCTGAAATGCACACTCCCTATGACCTCAATACCCCATCCTACGCCTTACTTCATTTACCAACTTTACTAGTCTGTTTGCTCCTCATGGACATCCATTAATTGCGCGACAATATCCTCAAATTCCAAGCTATGCTGTCGCTCCCCCATTTTGCGACTGCTCGACTTCCGCTTCTTACACCTAGCCTCCTAGAGATGGAACCACCGCCTACCCTCACTCCAGGATCATTCTCTGCCAACCGCATCCTTCAATACTTATTCTGAATACTCTGACCCTACGCAACCGAAGAAACCATAGCACCGACAAACTTAACACATTTCATTCGATCAATGACGAAGACTACACGTCACAGGTGCATATCCCACCTCGCTTGAGGACACTAATTCTTATTACTTTATCAACCCCAACTGGACCATTCATAACCCAAATTCCTTTCCTATGCCGGCACTAGAATACTGAAATCTCGAAGTCATACTATGAGAAGACCCCCCTTCAAACCATTCATCATCCCCAACATACGGACAATCATTATATCATCATATCGACATCACACGATAACCAATCGCAAGCATCATCACTACCTGAGCATATCCTTAAGGCTCCCAGAAACACAGCTCCTGAGCTGAAACAACATATTATTCTTCTGCAGGGCCATAACAACGGCCATGACCAATCACACATGGAAGCATCTCGAATTACATTCGTAGCACCATTTCCATTCCTCAAATTCCTGATCCATAGCAAGAGCTTCGTGACTCGTAAGATTGAGTAGGAATGAACATAGTCATAAGCCTCAAAGGAATCAAATCGCACGATGAAGAATCACTAAGGGAAGTAATCCTAACAGCCTTGTAGCCTCTCGAAGATAAGTACATAAGTCTCCGTACCGATCCGCAAGACTCTACTAGACTTGCTCATGACTCGTGAGACCCAAGGGAACCTAGCGCTCTGATACTATGTTATCACGACCCAAAATCCCTAAGGTCGTGATGGCGCCGGACATCAATGTCAGGCAAGCCAAATCATTAATTAATTGAAATAACTCTCTGGTTTTAACATTTATGAAAATATTTCCTTTCACTTCATTACATAATAGCCAAATGAAAGCCTGCTAATTAAAATAATGGTTTAAAGATTACACTTAAGCAATTATATCCCAACATGTATCCCAGAACCCGGTGTCACAAGTATATGAGCAATTTCTAAGAATTTATACAATCATTAGAAAGCCTGTCCGAAATACAACTGGACAAGGAAATTTAAAATGAAATAAATACAGTACGAAGGAGACTCTGTCAGCTGCGGATCGCCTCCGAATGATGCAGCTCGCCTAAGTCTCCGTATCCTCCACATTTGCTATGAAAGTACCTGTGCAATAAAATGCACAGCAAGTGTAGCATGAGTACAGAAACAACGTGTACTCAATAAGTCGGCCGCCTACCCTCAGAGAGGTAGTGACGAGAGGTCAAATTAGACACTTAGTAAATGTCAATTTTAAAATATTTAAGAGCGGCACTAAGCATGGTTTATCATAGGCAATTTATAAAATATGATTTAAATATCTTTCAACTCCGTTCACGTTTAACACTTTATATCTTCGTCATATTAACAATTAATCAACATGGTGATTTAAAAAAATAACAATAAATCAATGGGAAGGAACAACTTCTTCCAAAAGTCTTTTTAATAACTTTAAATCTCTATCATTTCAGTTGACAACTTAAAATTTCAGGCCAGTAATCAGGCACAAATCATAGAAACTACGCAGTGAATATCATGCGCAAGCAATGCCGAGGGTCGAATGGCGCGGATCGATAATAATAAATCGTGCACTGCCGAGGGTCGAACGGCTCGAACCATAGATGCATATATCTGCCGCGCTCGTGAATCGATCATGCGACGAGGTTAAAATAATACGCTTAGCCTGCTCGCGAATCATACCTACGACTCAGGTGCTCATATGAATACATACACAAATACAGGGTCTTCTTGCTCGCAAATAACTCAAGCGACTCAAGCACCCAAAGTTACACATATCCACATAATAAATCTGTATTTTATCAAGAAAATAGTTTTTCTTAGGAAAGTGGTAAACTCCTTACTAAAAGAAACATGAAATATAGGTTTTGAAACCATTTGTTTTTGAAACTCATTTGTCAAGTTTAATGATATTCCACGATACAACCCAGTCCAGGTACACAAATATCCACAGAGAGATCAATAATCTTTTTAGAAGCTTAACAAATGAAACTCTAGTTTCTTTTAGATATTCAATTATGTTTTCGATTATATGAGCAGTTCAATATTATAGGCAGGATTACAGGTACAACACGTAAGGCATGCTAGCGGGTCCTAGACTACCCGGACATGGCATAATAGTAGCTACGCACGGACTCCCATCACCTCGCACGTACGTAGCCCCCGAAGATAATAGCATGTACTGATTTAATTCACCTAGGGGGACGATTCCACATCACAAAGTTAGAAAGGAGACTTACCTCGCTCCCAAATTCCAATACCAGCTTTCAAGCCCCTCCGACGACTCCAACGGACGCACTACGCTCCGAAACTACCACACAACAGCAAAGCAATGAAAATTTATCCTAATACTCACAACAAATTCAGATTATATACCTACCCAACCCCGCTCGGATAAATGACCAAAATGCCCTCTGGCCCACGTGCCCGGAAATCCGAAATCTCGAAAATACATTCTACCCATAGCTCTACTAGTTCAATCATGCACTTTACTCTACATTCCATACTCAAATTCGTGGCTAAATTCCAAATTTACATTTTCTAGGTTTCTTCAAAAATTTCCCAAATTCCTACCAATTTCCATGCCTAATCCATGTATATAATCTTGTATTTAACAAATGGAAGGAATTTACTTACCTTGATGCCTGACGAAAATCCCCCTTGACATGCTCTCCAAAAATCGTCCATGACAAATGAAAAATGGGTGAGAAATGAAAAAAAACCTGTCTTTAAAACATTCTGCCCAAGCCTCTCTTTGCACCTGCGGTCCAATAGCCGCTCCTGCGGCTCCGCACCTGCGGAAATTCCATCGCAGGTGCAGCTCTGACTCAACCTAGCATTTCTCGCTTCTGTGGTCCCTTCTTCGCACCTACGCTTCCACAGGTGCGACCCATCTTCCGCACCTGCGGCCTCTTCAGCTCCAGCCCAGAACTCGCACCTGTAGCGCCATTAGCCGCACCCGCGGCTCCGCATCTACAGTCAAAGCCTCGTAGGTGCGGCCACACTAGATGACAGCAGCCTTCAGCCTTCTTCAACTTCAACCATTGATCCATTAACCACCCGCAATCCACCTGAGGCCCCCGCGACCCCGTCCAATTATACCAACCTATTCCAAAACATAATGCGGACTTTCTCGAGGCCTCAAATCACATCAAACAACATCAAAACCATGAATCTCAATGAAATCCCAACTTTATGAACTTAGAATTGTCCAACTTCTACATATGATGCCGAAACCTATCAAATCACGTCCGATTGACCTCAAATTTTGCGCACAAGTCATATTAAACATTACGGACCTACTCCAACTTCCGGAATCACATTCTGACCTTGATATCAAAACTTCCACCTCCGGTCGGATTTCCCAAAAACCTTCAAATTTCTATCTTTAGCCAAATGTCTCCAAAATAACCTACGAACATCCAAATTCACTTCCGATCATGCTCCCAACTCCAGAATCACCATATGAAGCTATTCCCAGATTGGGAATGCCAAACAGTCATCAACAACACTGAAAGGCACTTCAAGCCCAAATCTATGAAATTCTTCTAAAATGCTAACTTTCACAATATTCGCCGAAACGCTCCCGGGTTATCCAAAACCCGATATGGACATCCGCCCAAGTCCGAAATCATCATACGAACCTACAGGAACCTTCAAACCTTGATTCGGAGATCGTTTACTCAAAATTACAGTCTTATTTGATTTCTCCAACTTAAGGCTTCTGAAATGAGAATTTTCTTTCCAAATCAACTCTAAACTTTCCGAAATTTGATTCCGACCACACCTGCAAGTCATAATACCTGAAATGGAGCTGCTCACGACTTCAAACCTCTGAATGATGCACTAGAGCTCAAAACGACCGGTCAAGTCGTTACATACGGAGTGTCTTGTGAGGTGTTTACGGATCACTGGAGCCTCCAACACTTGTTCAAACAAAAGGATCTAAATTTGAGACAGCGGAGATGGTTAGAGCTGCTAAAGGACTTTGATATCACCATTCTGCATCATCCCGGGAAGGCCAATGTGGTGGCCGATGCCTTGAGTAGAAAGGCGGTGAGTATGGGTAGTCTTGCATTCATTCTTGTTGGAGAGACACCTTTGCAGTTGATGTTTAGGCTTTGGCCAACCAGTTTGTGAGATTGGATATTTCAGAGCCCTGTCGGATTCTAGCTTGTGTGGTTTCTAGGTCTTCCTTATATGATCGCATCAGAGAGTTCCAGTATGATGATCCCCATTTGTTTATCCTTAAGGACACGGTTCAGCACGAGGATACCAGAGATGTGACTATTGGGGATTATGGGGTATTAAGGATGCAGGGTCGGATTTGTGTACCCAATGTGGATGGTCCATGTGAGTTGATTCTTGAGGAGGCCCACAGTTCGCGGCATTCCATTCATCCGGGTGCCGTGAAGATGTATCAGGACTTGAGGCAACACTATTGGTGGAGGATAATGAAGAAAGATATAGTGGGGTTTGTAGTTGGTGTCTTAACTGTCAACAGGTGAAGTATGAGCATCAGAGACCGGGTGGATTGCATAAGAGGTTAGAGATTCTAGAGTGGAAGTGTGAGAGATTCACCATGAATTTTGTATTTGGGCTCCCACGAACTTCGAGGAAGTTTGATGCTATTTGGATGATTGTGGATCGGCTGACCAAGTCTGTGCACTTCATTCCAGTTGGTACTATCTATTCTTCAGAGCGGTTGGCTGAGATTTACATCCGGGAGATTGTTCACCTTTACGATGTGCTAGTATCCATCATTTCAGATCGTGGCACGCTGTTTACATCACAATTCTGGAGGGCGGTACACCGAGAGTTGGGCACCAAGATTGAGTTGAGCATAACATTTCACCCTCAGACAGACGGACAGTCTGAGCGCACTGTTCTGATATAGGAGGACAAGCTACGCAATTGTGCCATTGATTTTTGGGGTTCTTGGGATTAGCTTCGGTCACTCCCGGAGTCTACCTACAACAATAACTACCAGTAGAGCATTCAGATGGCTTCGTATGAGGCTTTTTATGGGAGACGGTGTAGATCTTTGTTGGGTTGGTTTGAGCCGGGGGAGGCTAGGCTATTTGGTACTTACTTGGTTCAGGATGCATTGGACAAGGTTAAAATGATTTAGGAGCGTCTTCGCACGGTGTAGTCCATATACAAGAGTTATGCTGATAGGAAGGTCTATGATGTTGCTTACATGGTTGGGGAGAAGGTCCTGCTGAAGGTTTCACCCATGAAGGGTGTTATGAGGTTCAGAAAGAAGGTCAAGTTGAGCCCTCGGTACATTGGGTCGTTTGAGGTGCTTCGGAGGATTGGGGAGGTGGCTTATGAGCTTGCCTTTCCACCTAGTTTTTCGATTGTGCATCCAATATTTCATGTTTCTATGCTTCAGAAGTATGTTGGCAATCCATCTCATGTTTTGGATATCAACACAGTTTAGTTGGATGGTGATTTGTCTTATGATGTGGAGCCGGTATCCATTTTGGTGCGAGATTAGAGCCAAAACGGACAAAAACAGGAAAATTGGCAATTTCAGTTCCACAGGCAGTGCCCCACGCTACCTATGGCACCAGAATTAGTAGGATAAAAATCACCAGCGCTAGGCTGGGGGGCTAAAGGCGTGAAGTAGGTCCAAAGTCGCCCGGGACTCGATTATTTCGGCCCTAGACCTACCCAACACGTATAAAAGAAAGACTAAACTTATTTGAGAGAGGGGTGACGCCACTTTTGAGGGAGAATACACACGAGAAACATTAGGAAGCGAAGAGATGTTTTCTTCATCTTTTCTTTGTATTTTCAATTATTGAACACTTATGAAATTGTTTGCTATTATCATGAGTGGCTAAGAACCCATTGTTCTGGGGTTGTGATTTAGCCATGAATATTTTTGTTTAACATTAGCTTAACCTTGATTACAATTCACTAATATATGGTTGTTTCTTCAATTCTGTGATTAATTGCTTAATTGTCTGGCCAGCAGTTAGGTTCTATTTACTATATATGCTATGCTTGGGAAAGACATGTATAGACTAGAGAAGAAATGAATAGAGTGCGATCTTAACTCTTAGGGGGCAGATTTGTGGTTAGGATAGGAATATACCTAGTCACCGTTCTTAATTAAATATCATAATTTAATGTGTTCTTAATAGATTGATTTCATAGGAATATAGGCGTTAATCTATTTTGAATAGGCGAGTAGTACTTTGGGAGAAGGCTATGAGAACAATTATCGATTAATTAGCAACCATGCGTGAATTGTATGAAAGGGAGAGTTAATTAGAACACAATATGATTGGTGAATCGATCACAACCCTGGAATATTTTTCTCTATTGAATACACCACAATTATCTTGCTACTTGATAATTTAGTTACTACTTAGAATTATAGTTTAGTATAATCACATTCTTGAACTTGATTTTGGCTTGACCGAATAAAAATTTTGGTAAATTTAGTGGGTAGTAGATACAAGTCTCTGTGGGTTCGACACTCGAGTTATCATTTTATTACTTGTACGACCATGTATACTTGCATGTGCGTTTGGGAGAGACAAGTTTTTGGCGTTGTTGCCGTGGACTTGAATATTGACTATTTTCTAGTTTTTGCTTTAATGGTTTGTTTTGTCTAGTACGTTACTTAATTGTTGCTCTAATATCGGGGACTTTGATTGAATGTGTAGGGTCAGAAGCCAGGACAGACTCAACGTCTTTGACCCCAAACCTGAGAGAACATTTCATAGGAGGTTGAGGGAAGCAAGGGATATAAATAATCTCCAGGCACTCGTTCAATTTCCTGTGAACATGGCAAAGGAGAAACACATGGTTGTTCAGGAGGTGGCGATGCCCAGCATTGCTAATGTCACCTCCAGCATCGTGAAGTCCAGAATCACTGGGCACTTTGAGCTGAAACAGAGCATGATCCAGTTACTTCATGCGAATAGGCAATTTATGGGTCTTCCACACGAGGATCCACAACAACATATTCTGAATTTCTTGGAGATTAGTGATACTCATATCACTGACGGGGTCACTCCAGACTATGTGAGGATCACACTTTTTCCATTCTCTCTATTGGGCGAGGCAAAGCGATGGATGAAGGCAGAACCAACTAATTCTGTTACATCATGGAATTATTTGGCAAGGGTCTTCCCTTCAAGCAAAACAGCAAAGATCAGAAATAGTTGCCTTCAAACAGAAAGCGGGAGAGTCTTTATACTCAGCTTGGGAGAGGTTCAAGGGGCTACTCAGAGACTATCCTCATCACAATCAGACGAACGAAGTGTTAGCTCACACTTTCATAGAAGGGCTCCATCCTAAAACAAAAATTGTGGTAGATGATGCAGCTGGAGGTCAAGTGTTGGAGAAAATCTTTGATGAGATATATGCATTATTGAATAAATTCTCCAAAAGCAATCTGGATCGGCAAGGAGAAATGGAAAGACACACGGTACAAAAATCTGCAGGGGTTCTTGAGTTAGATGTCGTCTCGTCATTATGAGCACAGATTTCCACATTGACCAACCAAGTCAATCAGATGACCTTGGTTATTAACAAGCAACAAGCCCAGACAGTGTAACAAGTTCAAATATTTTGTGAAGTCTGTGGAAAAGGTCACATGAGCAATCTATGCCCGGAAAATCCAGAGTATGTATATTTTGTGTGTAATGCAAATCGAGGCCAAACAAATTAGTATGGGGACACTTATAATCCCAACTGGAGGAACCACCCAAACTTCTCTTGGGGTGGAAACCAAGGTTCTCAGAATCAATACCGACCACAAGCACCTCAACAACAATATAGACTACCTCAAGCTAAACAACAAGCGAGTCCAACAAGTCACCTCGAGGAAATGATGAAGAAATTGATGGCTGGTCAGCACGCCCTCAATCATAAATTTATGGTTGATCAGCAAGCCTTCACTCAGAAATTGATGGATTATCAACAAGCCCAAGCCGCAACAATGAGAAATTTGGAGCGCCAAGTGGACACCTTACCAGTGCCCAAAATACCAGACCAGTTGGAGCTCTTCCTAGTGATACTGAGCCTAATCCTAAAGCTCAAGTCAATGCGGTTATTTTGAGAAATAGAAGAGTATTAGAAGAAGTTCCAAAGAAAAAGAAGTATACAGATCGTCCTGAAGAAAAATTAATTCCCAAGCCAGTTGTGTAGAATGAGAAAGAGAACAAGTGATCAGAGCCAGTAATTGTGACAAGGCCACCACTTCCATTTCCACAAAGACCGCAGAAGCAAAAAGATGATGTTAAGTACAAGAAATTCTTAGATATTTTGAGTCAAGTGCGTGTGAATTTGCCTTTGGTGGAAATTTTGCAGGAAGTTCCTAAGTATGCAAAGTATCTCAGAGATATTGTGGCAAACAAATGAAGACATACAGAGTTCGAAACAGTTGCACTAACTGAAGAGTGCAGTGCCAGAGTTCAGAGTAAACTTCCTCCTAAGTTGAAGGATCTTGGGAGTTTCACAATTCCTTTGTCTCTTGGAAAACAAGAAATTGGTAGAGCCCTGTGTGATTAAGGGGCTAGTAAAAAGTTGAAGCCATCCTCTTTGTTCAAGCAACTCGGATTGGGGGTGCTTAGACATACTACAATCACTTTACAGTTAGCAGATAGGTCAGTAGTTATGCCAGAAGGAATTATTGAGGATGTGTTATTTCGAGTGGGAAAGTTTATTCTTCCTACTGATTTTATTGTTTTTGATTATGAGGCAGATAAGGAAGTGCCCATTATTTTGGGGCGATCATTCTTAGCTACTAGAGGAGCGATTATTGATGTGAGGGAAGGGAAGTTAAAGATGAGAGTTGACGATGAAGTCACTTTTAATGTGTACAAGGAACTTAAGCTCCTAAGCATTATGAGGACTTGTCATGATTACTGTGGTCGAATTGAAGGGGATAGAGCAGAGTCCTTATGTGAATTGTAGTGATCCAGATGGGAAAACTGAGTTAGAGGAGGCGGTGTTGCAAGCTGAGTGTGTAAGATGATTGAGAAAAGAGCCAGAGATGAAAGAGGTCTGAGAGCGTGCAAAAAGGCTAGACTTCATGGGAGAAAGAAGAAGAGAAAGCGCCCAACCTTAGCAGAGTAGCATAGTCGTGCCACGACTATAAATAAGGCACTTGTTGAGAGGAAACCCAGCCTGTATATTTTTATTTAGTTATTATTATTTTATTTTCAGGTCTTGTGTTGTTTTGATTTTGCAGAGTAGAGGAAGTATGAGTACCCAAGGTTGAAATTGAGGATCATGTCCGAGCTAGGCCCGAGAGGGTCTCAGGGAGTATTTCTCACCCTTGTCTTAGTATTTTTTTTCTGTGATCATGCATCGAGGACTATGCATAAGATAAGTCTAAGTGTGGGGTGTTGATATTTGGCTTAAAGTATGTATATTTATTTGTATATCGTCTCATGTTTTACTTTTGTTTCATCGATTTAGGATGTAAAATATGTTGATTTATATTAATTTGAGGTGTTTTTATGTGTAGGAATGATCCAGGAGCAATTGGGGGCGAAATGTGCGAAATTAGAACCAAAACGGACGAAAACAGGAAAATTGGCAATTTCAGCGCCCCATGCTCCTGTGGTGCCAGAATCAGTAGGCTAAAAATTACCAGCCCCAAGGACGGCGCCTAGCGCTGGGCTGGGCGCTGAAGGCATGAAGTCAGTCCAAATTCGCCCGGGACACGGTTATTTCGGCCCTAGACCTACCCAACACGTATAAAAGCAAGACTAAACTTATTTGAGAGGTTGGTGACGCCACTTTTCAGGAAGAATACACATGAGAAACATTCGGAAGTGAAGAGATCTCAGTTTTCTTCATCTTTTCTTAGTATTTTCAATTATTAAACACTTAAGAAATTGATTGCTATTATCATGAGTGGCTAAGAACCCATTGTTCTGGAGTTGTGATTTATCCATGAATATTGTTGTTTAACGTTAGGTTAACCTTGATTGAAATTCATTAATATATGGTTTTTTCTTCAATTCTGTGATTAATTGCTTAATTATCTGGCTAGCAGTTAGGTTCTATTTACTATATGCTATGCTTGGGAAAGCCGTGTATAGATTAGAGAAGAATTGAAGAGAGCGTGATCTTAACTCTTAGGAGGGGGGGATTTGTGGTTAGGATACGAATATACCTAGTCACTGTGCTTAATTAAATATCGTAATTTTAATGTGTTCTTAATAGATTGATTTTATAGAAATATGGGCGTTAATCTATTTTAAATAGGCGAGTAGTACTTCGGGAGAAGGCTATGAGAGAAATTATCGATTAATTAGTAACCATGAGTGAATTGTATGAAAGGGAGAGTTAATTAAAACAAAATATGATTGGTGAATCGATCACAACCCTGGAATATTTTTCTCTATTGAATACACCACAATTATCTTGCTACTTGATAATTTAGTTACTACTTAGAATTATAGTTTAGTATAATCACATTCTTGAACTTGATTTTGGCTTGAATGAATAAAAATTTTGGTAAATTTAATGGGTATTTGATACAAGTCTTTGTGGTTTCGACACTCGACTTATCATTTTATTACTTGTACGACCTTGAAATGGCGAAAGTTAAATTTTTGGGAAAATTTGACTGAGAGTGGACCTTTTGATATCGGGGTCGGATTGGGATTCCCGAAGTTGGTGTAGGTCCATAGTGTCATTTGTGACTTGTGTGAAAGATTTGGGGTCAATCAGACATGATTTAATTGGTTTCGACGTAGTTTGTAGAATTTGGAAATTTCAAAGTTCATTAAGCTTGATTCTATGTGCGATTCGTGTTTTGATGTTGTTTGAGGTGATTTGAGGGTTTGAATAAGTTCGTATTGTGTGTTATAACTTGTTGGTGGGTTGATTTCTGGTGTTTAGGACTGCTGAAGTTTGAGGACAACTGGTGTAATCGCATCTGCGGAGGGGGAACCGTAGGTGCGAGCTCGCATATGCGGAGAGGGCCGTGCAGATGTGCAGTTTGAGGAGAGGAAGCAGAAGGTCGCATGTACGAATGTTTTCCCGCACTTTCGTGACCACATATGCGACAGGAGAGCCGCAGAAGAGGATTTGGCCTGAGTTGCTGGGCTCCGCAGAAGCGGAGATTTTTCTCGCAGCAGGCTTGGAGTCGCTCCTACGAGGCCGCAGAAGCGGCTAAGTGAGACGTAGAAGCGATATCGCTGGGCAGAACCTATATAAGTGAAGGTTCCGAAATTTCAGCATTTCTAACATTTTGAGCTCGGACTTTGGAGATTTTTGAGAGGGTTTTTGAAGAGATTCTTGAGGTCTGTTCTTGGTGTTCATTTTTATTCAATAAATTTGATTCCCCATTGATTTTCCCAATGGGGGTTTGAGGCTAGGGATATGGAGAGTTGGCTTTTGGATTTTGAATGGGATTTTGATATCGGATATTGGTAAATTTGGTATGGTTAGACTCGTGGTTGAAGGAGCTTTTGGGTTTTGCAAATTTTGTTGGATTCCGAGACGTGGGCTCGGGGCCGATTTCAGTTTTTTTATTAAAACTTCATATTTTTCTTATGGAATTGATTCCTTAGCCCGTGTTGATTGTATTGTATTGTTTGTGGCTAGATTCGAGACGTTCGGAGGCCGATTTGCGAGGCAAAGGCGTATTGGAGTAGGGATTTTTCTCGGATTGAGGTAAGTAATGGTTCTAAATCTAGTTCTGAGGGTACGAAACCACATGTTATGTGTTTTGTGATTTGGTTGGAGGTGACACATATGCTAGGTGACGGGCGTGTGGGCATGCACCATAGGAATTGTGACTTGGTCCATTCCATGGAACTGCGAAGTCGAATAATTTGTTAATTAGCTATATTCTCCCCATGTGTTAAAGAAATTTGACCGCAAATCATGTTAGTAATCATATTTAGGCTATGTGTTGATGCTGTTGGGACCCACAGAGGTAATGTACTTGTTGAATTACCTTTTATTTGTTGTTTGTACTCAGTCTTAGATTCTACTTGCCTATCATATCTCAGTTTCCATTATCCCTTCTTGATACATCATGTTATTGCTGTTTGGGCTGAATTTCTTTCATAAGTTCTGAGAGCCCGAGAGACTGGAGAGATTAATGACTGAGTGAGGCCGAGGGCCTGATTGTGAGGATATTTATGGGATCGTCTTGCACGCCGCAGCATGTTTCATTGATTTTATGCCATGATTTGGCTTGATATAATGCTTGGGCTAAAGGAGCCCCTCTGAAGTCTGTACATACCCCCAGTGAGCGCAGATACCTACTGAGTGCGAGTGCCGAGCGACTGAGAGGAATGAGTGACTGTGAGGAATGAGAGATGGAGAGGTTGGAGTGAATGGGAGGACTGAGTGATTGTTGCTCTGAGAGGCTGCATTTGATCTCATTTTTGTTGCACTTAGCTTCCATATATCACTACTTTGAAATTTCCCGAGAGATTCTTCATCCGGTTTTTACTTAAAATTTACATGAATAAACTGATTTGACTTAAACTAACGGACTTGAAAGCATGCCTACTTTCTTTTGTTGAGATTACTGAAATTGAATTATACTTGTGTAGCTCGTCACTATCTTGTAGTTCCTTATTTAGTATTGCTACTTACTGAGTTGGTTGTAATCACGCTACACCCTGCACTTCGTGTGCAGATTTAGGTGCTTCTGGGCACGGTGGGTGTTGATATTGTGCACAACTGATCTTTGGAGACTTCGAGGTAGCTGCCCGGAGTTCGAGTCCTTGTTTCTCCTCCGTTATCTTTTCTTTTATTGTATTTAGATCCATACTTTCGTAGACATTACTTTTCTAGACTGGTGATGTATAGATGATCATGAGCTAAGTGACACCCCTATTTGGGAGTTTTCCGCATATGTGTTTTGGGTTTTACCCCGTTTATGAGAATTATATCATTTAAAAACTAATTTTACTCATTTTGTTAACTGTTGGGAAATATTTTGAACATTTTGACGATCCTTGATCCGCTCAAATAATGAAGACTATGCCACAACACATGCAAGAACTCAACTGGGCTCTAATATATATCCAACCTCACAAGTCTGTTAGCTAAGGACTAAATGTCCAAAGCCAATCGCCTCTCCTCTGCTAAAATGAATGCCAAACTACCCATACTCTCGGCCTTTCTCCTCAAGGCATCCGCGACCACATTCTTCTTGCCCGGATGATAAAGAATAGTAATATCATAATCCTTCAGTAACTTAAGCGATATACGGTGCCTCAAATTAATATCCCTCTGCTTAAATAAATACTGCAAACTGCGATGATCAGTGTAAACCTCGTAGGACACCCCATAAAGATAATGCCTCCAAATCTTGAGGGCATGAACTATCACGACCAACCCCAAATCATGTACGAGGTAATTCTTCTCGTGGGGCTTTAGCTGGCATGAAGCATATGAAATAACTCACCCCTACTACATAAATACACCACCCAAGACAACACGTGAAGCCTCACAATACATAGTATTCATCCTTGAATCAGGGGGCAACACTAACACTAGTATTGTAGTCAATGCAGTCTTGTGCTTCTGAAAGCTCGCCTCACAATCATCGGACCATCTGAATGGAGCACCTTTCTAGGTTAATCTAGTCAAAGATGTCATAATAGATGAGAATCCCTCCACAAACCAACGATAATAACCTGTTAACCCCAAGAAACTCTTGATCTTGATCATTGTGGTAGGACGAGGTCGATTCTGAACTGCCTCGATCTTCCTATGATCTATCTTAATACCCCCATCTGATATAACATTTCCCAAAAATGCCACAAAATCTAAACAGAACTCGCACTCGGAGAACTTAACATATAGCTTATGTTCCCGCAAGGTCTAAAGCACAACTCCCAAATTTTGCTCGTGCTCCTCCATTCTACGTGAGTAGATTAATATGTTATCAGTGAAGACAATGAGAAATGAGTCACGATATGGACTGAACACCCGGTTTACCAAATCCATAAACATCGCTAGGGCGTTAGTCAAGACGAAGGATATTACTAGAAACTCATAGTGCCCATATCTAGTCCGGAAAACCATCTTCGGAACATCCTAAGCACAAATCTTCAGTTGATGATACCTAGACCTCAAGTCGATCTCAGAGAATATAGTGGCACCCTATAACTGGTCGAAAAGTCATCAATGTGCGGCAACAGATACTTGTTCTTAATGGTAACTTTGTTGAATAAGCGATAATAAATTCACATCCGCGTACTCCCATCCTTCTTTCACAAACAATACCGGTGCACCTCAAGGCGACACACTCAGCCTGATGAACCCTTTCGTTTATCAACTCCTCAACTCATTCGGAGCCATGCAATATGGTGGAATAGAGATAGGTTGGGTAACTGGCACCAAATCAATATTGAAATCGATATCATGATCTGATGGCATGCTTGGTAGATCGACCAGATAGGCCAAACAACCCTTCTCGACCATATGTCGATCCTTCAAGAAAGAGATAACCCGGCTAGATCTACTGATAGATGAACCCTTCCACTCCAATCTAGGCAACTCTGGCATTAACAAGTTAACAATCATGGCATAACACTCTAGAACTGAATGGTACAGAGACAACCAGTCCATGCCCAGGATGACCTCAAAGTCGGTCATATCGAGCAATAGAAGATCCGTTTTAGTCTCATAATCACAGAAAGTCATAATATAGGACCGGTAAAATTGATTCACAATAACAGAATCGCCCACTGTGTAAAGACATATATACAGGAGCACCGAAGGACTCACGAGAGACGTCCAGATAATGAGCAAATAGAGAAGAAACATATGAATATGTAGACCATATATCAAATAGTATTGAAGCATCCCTACCATAGACATAAATAATATATGATCACAACGTCTGAGGCTACTACATTTGGTCTGGCTGGAAAAGCATAAAACCTAGCTGGAGTGCCACCTAACTAGCCTCCACCTCTAGGGTGACCCCTATCCATCTGCCCTCCACCTCTAGTCGGCCGGCCGGGCGGTGCGGTAGCTGGTGCCATGATCATGGACTGGTGGCCTTGTTGCACTACATTAACCGAAGTCTAGGGAAAAATTTCCTCATATGATTATCTCCCTTCACTCACAACAACCTCTCGGTGAGAAAGATGACTGAACCTAGATCTGACCCTGGGACCTGAATACCCACTGGAAGAACCCTAAATAGTGGGTGGATGGTAGGAGCTCTCAGGAATGACACTCAAATAGGGCCGCACTGGAGCACCCTGAGAAGGTGGTGGTGTTGAATGCGTGGGTCTGCTAGACTAGCCCCTCACCAACTGACCTATGTCCCTAAACGGAGCACCACTAAATCCTCCCAAATATCAAATCCGCTTGTCCCTGGGTGCATTCTCTCAGCCCTACTAAAGGATACTCTCGATCCTCCGAGCACCTACACAGAAGAAGTCCCCATTCCAACCTCTCAGGTCATAGTAACCTGGATGTCATAATGCAAGCCCGCAATAAACCTTCGCACTCTCTCTGTATCTGTGGGTAGTATCATAAGTGTGTAGTGAGACAGCTCTAAGAACCTTGCCTCATAATCATACACGAACATCTGAACCTGCTGGAGCCACTCAAATTAACCCCGCAACTCTTCCCTCTGAGAGGGTGGAATATATCTCTCCAGAAACAGACATGTCATTTGGTCCCAAGTAAAGGGATATGAACTTGCTGGGCTGCTATAGATATAAGACTGCTACCATCTACAGGCCTTGCCCTCTAACTGAAATGTGGTGAAGTCCACCCTGTTGGACTCCAATACTCCCATGTTGTGCAACTTGTCTCTGCAATGATCATTAAAGTCTTGTGGGTCCTCATGTCACTCACCTCCAAAGACAGGAGGATGTAGCCTGGTCAATCTAGCTAACCGCTTTTGCTGCTCAATGGTCGTGACTGGTATAGGCTCTCGTATAACTGCTACAACTGGCTGAGCCCCATACATAGATAGTGCGTCTGGGGTCTGATATACGGTTGCAGTGTGCGCTGGATCCTGAGCGGTAGGGTTTTGTGCTTTCCCTCCCGCCTGAGATAAGGCTAGGTCTGTCGAAAGTAAACCAGCCTGCATTATAGAGTTCATGAACCACAGCATATAGTCCATCTACCAGGGTCGGCTCAACTGTAGGTGCCTCATCCTGCTCCTCAATAACATGATCCTCCATTGGATACACTTGTGGTACGGTGGGGGCAACTCTAGGACGACCTCATCCTCTAATAGGAATTGGAGCCCTCCCTCGTCCTCAGCGTCAGTCTCTAGCAACATTGGGAGCAGCTCCTCTATTGCTGGGCACATCTTTCGCACGTGTACTCACCACATGTGAGAGAGTAAGAGAAAGATACTTATTACAACATTAACTACACGATAAGAGATGAAGAAAGAGAAGTTTGTTAATACCCTATAGCCTCTCGAAGATAAGTACGGACGTCTCCACACCGATTCGCAAGACTCTATTAGGCCCGCTCATGAATTTTGAGACCTATGTGAACCTAGTGCTCTGATACCAAGTTGTTACGACCCAATTCCTAAAATAGGCCGTGATGGCGCCCAACATCGCTGCTAGGCAAGCCAACGGTGAACTGTCCATTTAATTGTTCATTTTTATATTTTTAAAGTCGTTGATTTTATTTAATAAAGAAACTAAGAGTAAATGACCATTTTAATAGAAAGCATAAAATAAACATAAGAGTGAAGTAGTGAAAATAATAGACAATAACCATGAATGTCTACTAGAAATTCCCAAAATCCGGTGTCATAAGTGCACGAGAAAACTAGTAGAATATACAAAACCTCCTACAACTATTGTCTGAAGTAAGATAGACAGAAAGTAAATAAAACAAGGAGGAGACTCCGGGGGCTGCAGGATGGAGCATAGGAAGTAGCTCACCACTAAGTCTCCGGGTAGCGGGGATACACGCCTGACTGTCAACCAGATGCACCTGCCTCAGATCTTGCATGATTTTTGCGGAAGTGTAGTGTGAGTACATAAACAACATGTACCTAGTAAGTATCTCGTCTAACCTCGAAGAAGTAGTGACAAGGGGTTGACATCGACATTTATGAGAGGTCAATAAAAAAGTACAGGAATTATAAATAGGCATGAAATAAAATAATAACAATGAAATAAGAAACAATAAATAATGATTCTTAAATATAATATCAATTTAAAATCTCCAACTATCACATGCCAAAAGTTTAACACATAAGAGCCACCAAGTAATTATCAAGTATTAGGTCATGAAAAAAATATCAAGTATAATCGGACTCCTAGAAATACCACGCACGATTTATACTGAGGCCGTACAGGCCGATCCAGAAAAGTGTGTACGCTGCCGAGGGTCAACCAGCGCGAACCATAGATGCATCTAATATACTATCGAGGCTTTCGGTTTGATACACAGGAATAGAGAAACTTACAAACTCCGAGCAACGACTACTACATGGGACTAGTACTCAAGGAAGGCATAATTTCCGTTAAGAACCAAGTATTCCGCCAAAACTCAAGGTAATGAAGCTCGATCTCATAAAACCCTTTATCCAATTTCAATTATAAATTCAAGTAATTAAACTAACAAGTTGGGTTCAATTAATACAAGCAATGCATGGTAAAGTCTTAAGTCTACACAGACATAAGCATGATTTTTAGTTATGTACGGGCTCTCGTCACATCGTGCATATGTAACACCCACAATTATTAGCAATTAACCATTTAAAACACATGTGAGGATAATTCCCTATTAGAAGGTTAGGAAAGAGATGTACCTCGTTACTAGGTCCTCTTCTTGGTCCACAACTCGCACTAATAGCCTCAAATCGGTGGTAAGCAATCCGAAACTAGCCAAAGCTCATACAGACTAATCAATATATGCTCAAAAGTTCATAATTTAACTATTAGAGTAATTGCCCAATCCAATTTGGAAGGTTCCTAAAATTCACCCACAGGCCCACGCGACCGGATTTTGAAAATTTTTGTAAATAAATATCACCCATAACCTTATGAATAAAAATATATAATTTTTACTCAATTCCATAATCGATTTTGTGGTCTAACCCATTTTTAGCAAAACCTAGATTTTTCAACAAATACCAAAAATCCTAAAATTTATAAGTAAAAATCTACCCATAATCTATGTATTAAACTCACATTCTGTAGAAAATACTTAACTCAAGTTTCTAGATAAAACTCCCTCTCTAAAAATCTCCAAAATCGGCCAAGAGATGTGTGTAATGAAAGAAATGGCCTAAGTGCCATTTTTAACCAAAAATATTTCTTAGGCGTCCCTTCTTCACGATCGTGTAGACCTCGGGCCTCAAACCTTCGCGAATGTGAACTCCTGATCATGAACGCGAAGAACAAATCACCCCCCGCCCAAATCCTTCATCAAGAACGCGTGAGGACCTCTGTGTTCGCGAAGAAGCAAATCAGAACCAACAAATTCTGAAGTTTCAAACTTAGCTTCGGGTGGTCCGAAACACACCAGAGCCACCCGAGACCCTGTCCAACTGCACCAACAAGTCCATAAACATATTAGGACCTTCTCTAATCCTCGAAACAGATAAAAAAATATCAAAACTAAGAAACGCACCCCAAAACCAAATTAATCAATCTTTGAACTTCAAACTTCTTCAACTAGCTCCGAATGCGTCGAATCATACTTAGACAACTCGAAATGATGCCAAATTTTGCATACAAGTCATAAATCACCATACGGACCTATTCCCAGGCCCGAAATCCCAAACAGACCCCGATAATGCCAAATTCTACTTCAAACCAAATTTAAAAAACTTGAAAACCTTCAATGCACCAACTTTTAACATTAAGTACCAACACTTCCAGATCAAAACTCGATCTGAACAAATGTCCATATCCAAAATCATTACGAACCTATTAGAACCATCAAATCCTTGTTCGAGGTTTTTTACTCAAAATTTTGACTCAAGTCAAACTTTTTCATCTTAGGACATTATTAAGGAACTAAGTGTTCCGATTTTAACCCGAACCCTTCCAAAATCAAACCAACCATCCCCACAAGTCATAAAACACTAAAAGCACATACATGGAGTCTTAATTAGGGGAATGGGGATCTAGAAAGCAAAACAACAGGTCGGGTCGTTACACAACTTTAGCTTCATTGTCTTGCTTCTTCACCCAGGAACCATCCACAATAACATAACCCATGCGGACAAAAGCTCTAGTATTGTAGCATCTAAAGATTGAGACATATGGATAGTTTGAGAGAAGAGTATTGTGGGCTTAAAGAAGACGAGTAACCACCAATCCATAGGGAAGACTAGAGGGTTCATCAGAGCATTCAATCATAAAATTGATTACCCGCGAGGACAACTTCACTTTGTGTTTTGTAAGAAGGCAATAGACAAGAAAAGTATATCTTTGGGATAGAGTGGTGTAGGATCATGTTCTGGGAGTATGGTGGTGGAAACTATGTGAGCGAGAACACGAGTTTCAAAGTTAATGTCACTAGGCCCTAATAGGTTTGGTAAGGAGTCATATATAGATTCAGTAATACATCTTTTGGCTTGGTCAAACAACACTTCAAAGTCTTCAGGCCAAGAATTTTTTAACAAGGCAGAGTAACCAGAACTTTTGCATTGAGAAATAGAATTGAAGCTAGAACAATCAAGAATAATACGCGGACCTAGAACTAAGGGCTCAATCTTATCAGATTTAAGGGAACATAGGTTTGCATAGAACGTGCGAACAAGATCTTCATAAACCTTTGGAGGATTTAGAACAAAGAAATTTACCCATCCTTGAAAATCGAAAAAACTCTTTTACCTTGCAATTTAGGCTTTCCATATCATCCAGATTGATGACTCTCCCATGAGCAATTGATTTTTCCTTGAAGGCAACAAAATTATGTTTGTTGGGTGTATCTTAAAAACTGACTTCGGCCTCGAGTAATGGCTTCAACGTCTTCTTATATGGTACACTTACCTAGGGCTTTTTCCGTAGGTCTACGAGCATTGTCAAAAAAAATCTTCCCTTAAAGATGAGAATTCCTCAGAGTGATCATACCCAATAGTGTCGGGTTCTGATGGCTGAGAGGAGAACTTCCCTTTGGAACGAGTACTTCACGAGTAGAGGCAGAGGGATTTTTTGAAGCTTTAGCCATTATAGAGGGTGAAGATTACAATGTGGAAGATGAGGGTCACGACCAAAATACACTATTTATGATGGCACCTAACCTAAACCGATAGGTAAGCCAACAATAACATAATAATAATGAAATCAATAACTCAACAACGGAAAATTAGCATGAAGTATCTGAGAATATAACCATAAAACGGTTACAACCATTCTCAAAATCTGGTGTCAACGAGTACACGAGCACTACTGAATATCAAGATACAAGCAAAATCTACTAATACAACTCTCTGAATAATAGAACAGTAAAGATATAAATTACTGAAAGAGAACTTCAAGGACTACGGATGACATAGTAGCTACCTCGTCGTTTCCTAAAAGCTAATAGTAACTCAAATTTGGAAATCGTCTCGACCGAATGTACCTGGATCTGCACATGAAGTGCAGAGTATAGTATGAGTACAACCGACCTCATGTACTCATTAAGTAACAACACTAACCTTGGGCTGAAAGCAGTGACGAGCTCAAAAAAATAGTCAAATGCCAATATAAATAACCCGTAACAGTTCAGAATATAACGGGAAAACAGTAGAAATAGGTAGCTTGATGCTACTATGTTCATCTTGTCCACATTTTAGAAATTTAGGCATGCTTTCACGTATAACAGTTAAGCTCAACACATATAAAGAATTTCATTTAGTAGTTAAATTGAGGAAGATTCATCTATATCCCTATATGTCAAGTATACACTTAGCATTGTACAAGTGCCTGGCATATCTGCCCATCATCAAGCACGTATATAAAACACTGTTCTTGCGCCCACTGCTGGCATGTCAGACTTCAGAAGTACGGATCCTGCCCAAGCGCTAAACGTAATTAGTTATCCCAATAGTGAGTCCTGGGGCACGCATCTCCCCAAAACAATAACACTTAGATCAATATGGACGTGGTGTACACGTCATCTAAAAATCAATCAATACCAAATCGACTCTATGGCCCAAACTCAGTCATTTACCGTTCAAGTCTCAGATAACACATCTTACAGTACTCAGTTTAACAATCTTACACATAGGAGACATCAACAACAAGTGAGGGATCAAATGAGAAGTACTAAGATAGAGATATCATACACCGAAATAGCATCATGAATGAGAACGTGTACAAATAAGGCATATAGCACAGAAACAACAAGAATAGCCAAATCAAGTCTCAAACAAATAGCACTTAGATTAGACATGATGTCTAACATGAATCACAGTTCAAATAATAAAAAAAGTAGGGAAAACGCGGGTATAACAAATTATGATAGCAAAACAAGCTCGGTATTAGCCTAAAGGACTCCCTAAATGATGAACACACAGGTGCACGTACACACGCCTGTCACCTAGTGCATACGTCCCCAATATCTCTCATATAATGTAGTTCTCAAGGTTAAATACCCTTAAATCCAAGTTAAGATGTGTTACTTACCTCGAGACACGCAAATCAATACTCCAAAAAGCCCTTTCTTCGCGAATCAGCCTCCGAACTACTCGAATCTAGTCACAAACAACTTAATACCAACAAATAATACCGTATGAAACAACTTCAAACAATAAAGCTTCGATCTTTTTTCAAAATCAAAAGTCAGCCCAAAAAGTCAATCCCGACCTCGCATATCGGAACCTATCAAACTCACAAATTTCGAACACCATTCAATTATGAGTTCAACCATACTAATTTCATCTTATTATACCCTCGATTCGACCTTTAAATCCTAAATTTTCACTCTAGGAAGTTTTTGCTAAAATCTCCCATTACTTTACTTTAATTCTCTAATAAAATGTTAAAAACAAAGGTGGAATCATGAAATAATAACAAATCCAAGTCAAAAATTCTTACCCCGATCCAAATCTTGAAAATCCCCTCCAAAATTCGCCCAAAACCGAGATATCTAACTCAAAATGCGATATAATAACCAAAACCTTATAATGGAGTTCTAAACCTCCTGCCAGGTGTTTCATTTCATCGGTCGCGTAAAGACCTTCGGGATCACAAAGGACAAAGCTTACTAGCTGCTCAGTCCTCTTATGCGAATGTGAATGCTTCATCGCGAATGCGATGCACAACACCCGAAAGCTATGTGATCACAAACCTGACCACGCGATCGCGATGAACAAACATGTGACATCCTCAGGCCCTCCCTTCCTTCTACACGAACGTGTCTCACAGCTCACGTTCGCGATGCAACAACACCCCAAGGTTCGCGGACGCGTCCAACTTTTTGCAAACACGAAAAAAAAAACACCCACCTGCCAGTAATAACCCTACCGATCGGGAGCCACTATTTGCAATCGCGAATAAGGAAACCAGAAGCATAGATTTCGTAGATCCTCTAAGTCCAAAATGAATCCGACAACCATCTGAAACACCCCCGGGGTCCTCAGAACCCCGTCCAAACATACCAAAAAGTCTTAAAACATGATACAAACGTACTCGAAGCCTCAAATTATATCAAACAATATCAAATTCACACGCACCCCAATTCAAGCTTATTGAAACTAATGAACTTCCAACTTCTAATACCATTGTTGAACCATATAAAACCAACTGCGAATGAACTCAAATTTTGCACACTAGTCCCAAGTGATACAATCGACCTATTTCAACTTCGGAAACAAAAATTTAAATGTGATATCAACAATTTCAACTCTCAGTCCTCTCAACCTTCCAAATCTTCAACTTTCTCCAATTCAAGCCAAAATGACCTACAGACCTTAAAATCAATACCCGGACATACGTCTAAGTCGAAAATCACCATACGAAGCTATTGGAACCACCAAAACTCCATTTCGGATCCATTTATATAAAAGTCAAAGTCCGGTCAACTCTTTCAACTTAAGCCTTCAACCTTGGGACTAAGTGTTCCAATTAACTCCAAAACTTCCCCGAAACCAATCCAACCACCCCGGAAAGTAACATAACCATAAATGGATAGAGAAGAGGCAATATAGGAACAAGACTACAATACACGAAAAGACCGGCCAGGCCGTTACAATGAGGAAGATGAAGTCTTATAGAGAGAGAGAGGGAAGTGAAGAGGTGTGACTGAAGCGATATGACTGATGAATGTTGAGAAAGGAAAAGGCATCAGTGATTGATTTGGTTTCCTTCTCAGGATATGATCTCGGCCAAACTCACACCATAATTAGGAAGTGAGGCGATCGATACAATAATAAACCCAACGTAGGTCGGGATCGAATCCATAGGGAGTTAGAATAGGGATTAGGTGGATATCTAGTTTGATTGTATGATTTGTCCTAAATTACTCTTCCACATTCTTGATTGATATTCTACTTCTACTTTGTTATATTGCTTCCAATTATAAAACTAAGAGTCAATTTTTTTTTGTTTTGAGTTATTTTTCAAATGATAAAAGGATCTAGGGTCGTGACTTCCACCTAGGTGGTTACCTAATGGGTTGTAAACTCAAAGGAAAGTTTGATTGGACGGGGTTTTAATATAGCAATCACACTCAAATATACTCTATACCTCTCAGTACTTTGAGTGATTTTGCCCAATTTGTCTTTCTCTAGTCCAAATGGGTGTTGCACAAAATAAGTGATAAATGCTCAAGTCGGGCCTTACTATCTCTAGATTCAACCTTTTAATTTTTGCTATCAATTTCTTGAGTTCACCCCAATTTTTTATTAGCCAAGTTTTCCTAGACTTAGTCTCTCTTTCTCAAGTATAGACTGAGTCAATTAGGCATGAATCAATGTTTGTAATCATTATTTCTTGAATTCAAGCAAGAAATAAGATAAATATCACTAACCCAATTATAAACAAGCCCTAATTCAAACACCCATTAAATACCCACACAAGGGTTGGGTCACAACTATAACTAAAAATTTAGCTACTCATGAAAAATTCAGAAATTAAAGAAGAAATTAAGATAGAATTCATAATAATTAATTATGGAAAGAAAATATAATGTTTGGAGACAAATCTAGTACAAAATTACTTAAAGCAGTAAAGAAGACGGCTCAGGTGCTCTCCCAAAAATAAAACTTAACCTAAAAATGACAAAAAGTCCTATGTATACTAAGCTGAAAATATCTGACAAAAATGCCCCTGCAGAGGTTGTGCGGCCGCATAATTCTGAGTGTGGTCCGCATTCTGAGCTTGACTGTCAACTGGGCCTTCTGTAGTCACATAAAAGTAAGATGCGGCCGCACTTCATCTAGTTGTGTGGACCGCACATTTCTGAGTGCGGTCGCAAACTTGACTTGGGCTGGGACTTGGACCTGCTTCTACGGACCACACATTTGTGAGTGCAGCCGCACACTAGCTTCTGCGGCCGCACAATAATTGTGCGGTCCGCACAGCTTCACTTCAAGGCACTATGAATCTCTTCTTCTGCGGTCCGCATATTAGTGAGTGCGGCCGCACTTTGGCTCTTTTAGCCGCACAATAATGGTGTGGTCGGCATACCTTCAATTTCCCATAATTCCATCTCTCTGAATATCTCTTCTGCGGCCGCACCAAGATTATGCGGTCCGCATACTCTGAAGCTTATTTTGACAGGGTTCCTTCGTTGTTTGCGGCCCCGCACAGTATTGTGCGGTCCGCACTAAGCAATTTTGCCTTGTTTTGGTCCTTGTCCAATTTTGACTCCTTTTTTAGTTGATTTTCACTTCTTTGGCTCGGTTCCCAATATTCCTGCAAGAAAGCTCATTTCATTAATTCTCGAGATACCTTTAAGCATTTTTGAGCTAAATCACAAGTAAAAGATAGCAAATAAGCAGTCATAATCCCTACTTATCAACTCCCCCAAACTTAAGTTTTTGCTTGTCCTCAAGCAATTAAGGCAATTCCCACCTCCATTAGAAAAAAAGGGATATTTCAGCTGGCCTAATTTGAGTCAAACACAAATCAATTGGGACCAACAATTACCCACACGCTCATGAATCATTAACAATACCATGATTTGAATGTTGAAGCACAAATGGCTCTAATGTGATGCTTGATCATCAAGGACGCTCGCACTTTCATGCAAGTCGCTGTTGATCCCAAACTCAATAGATGAATCAGTAACTACTACCCTTGGCTCCTCAGACTGGCCAATGGAATTAGTTGCCTCACCCTTGAACTTCGGGTTGTCAGTATCCTGTAGGTGGTACCATGAGAAAGGCTTCTTGGCCTTTACTTTTGTATCATACTGCCTCGGCTCCACCTTTTGATCATTGAAGTACTCAGTGAGGAATTTTGGGTATGGATATGATCTCTCATCCTTCTGGACAGCTAATGTAATGTTGGTGGACATGATGGCCCCCACATTTATCAGATACCCAGCCATAATCAAAGCCACCAGGACTGCTCAAGGAAGGGGAAGGTTGTTCTCATTTAAATAGTCAGAAACCCTAACGCCTAAATTTCAGCCAGCGGACACTAGCAGTACTCTATCTCGTCGACTTCCAGGCTTCCAGCACTCTGTCTCGTCGACTTCCAACACTCTATCTCGTCGACTCGCCGTCTCTCTCTCGTCGACTCGCCTCTCCATCTCACTGTCTCGCCTCTCCCTCTCCCCATAGCCAGAGAAGCAGTTAGCAAATGGTAAGTTTCTTTTCTTGAAAATGTATTTAAAATCAAAGAGCATCTCAATTCTCATTAGAATTCTTATTGCCCTAGTATGAAGAGCAAGCTCATATTTTTGCTTTTTAAAATTATAAATAGGGCTCCAGTATAGCCTTTGTGTCGATTATTTATATATTGTTACCTTTCTAAGAGAAATGAACAAGAAACAAAAGGAAGGACCACACGTTTATTATAATTTTGCTTCGTTTGTGCTATGAATAAATTAATGAGCTAAACTACTAAAATTGTTCCTTTGCATCTAAACCCAGGCAATCACATAGTTATCTCAATGAAATTTGATATCCTTGTATGATCCATGTTATAGATAGCAAGATTTACCATGGCATATGCATTATAAATACTTTTTCCTTAATTACGTCATATCATAGTTGCAGATGACTAATTTGTTAAACAACTCATACATGGCTTGTATAAATATTTGTTAAGCAACTTGTTATTCTCATTCCTTTTCTTTTCTTGTTTTAGTGACTCATACATGGCTAAAAATATACAAAGTGATAAGGTGATGATGGGTGAAAGTGGGGCTTCTAATTCAAATGAAATAAGTCAAGCTCAAACAACGGAGTCAAATATAACCAAAAAAAGGAAAAAAAAGGTTTGTTGTGTGGGATCATTTTACAGAAATTATTACTTCTAAAGGGAGTACAAAAGCAAAATATTACTATTGCTTTATTGAGTATTGTTTTAAGATCAAAGACGGTATGTCGACACTTCTTACTCATATGAATAAGTGTCCTAAACGCCCAGCTATTGTTGATAAAAAACAATCAAATTTAGGCTTTCAATCTGTTTCGGGGGGTATTCAGGGTGACGTAGTTGTTGTTACTTGGAAATTTGATCAAGAAGAATGTACGAAGGTGTTATGTCGTATGGTATTAGTTGATGAGCTTCCTTTTAGATTTGTTGAGAAAGAAGGTTTTAGAGACTTTATGAAAGTGGCGCAACCTTATTTTAGGATCCCTTCCGGTAGTACTGTAACTAGGGATTGTTTTGATATTTTTAATGAAGAAAAGAAAAAGTTAAAGAGGTCTTTTATAGAAACAAAACAAAGAGTATGTATTACCACTGATACCTGGACTTCTATACAAAGAATCAATTACATGTGTATCACTGTCCATTTGATTGATAGTGAATGGAATATGCATACGAGAATAATTAATTTTTGTCCTATAGGTAGTCATAAAGGCGAAGATATGGCAAATGGTATTGGTAGGTGCTTACGGTGAGTGGGGTATAAATAAGATCTTCACTGTCACAGTTGATAATGCAAGCTCAAATGATGTGATAGTAAAAGAATTGTCTAAGCAATTAACAAACATGGGAACTAATTTGATGAATGGTACTCACCTGCGAATGATATGTATGGCTCACACCATGAATCTTATGGTCCAGGATGGTTTAAAAGAATATTCAGTGTCTATTGAACGTGTTAGGCATGCAGTGAGATATGTTAGGCAGTGTCCTGCGAGGTTGAAGAGGTTTCAAGAATGTTTTGATGATGAACAACTCAATTGTAAAAAAACTTTATGCTTAGATGTTCCAACTAGGTGGAATTCCACCTACTTGATGTTGCACAGGGCTGTTGAATTTGAAAGTGCATTTTCACATTATGCTTCTAGTGAAATTGGCTTGAGACATTATCTTGAGCATTCTTATATTGATGTTGGAATTCCTACGAGTGAAATTTTGAGTAGTGATTGGGAGAATTTAAAAAGAATTACAAAGTTTCTTGAAATCGTCTATATTCTTACTTTGAAGATATCTGGATCACGTTATGTTACATCAAATATTCATTTTCTTAAAATTGCACAGTTGATGTTTATTTGAAGCAACTGATAGCAAATGAAGATACAGTTTTAAGTGAAATGGCAAAGAATATGAAAGAAAAGTTTGATAAGTATTGGGGTGATCCAGGGAAAATCAACTAGATAATTTTTATCTCATGTATTTTGGATCCACGTTACAAGCTCGAATCAGTTGGCTATGCACTTGTAAAGATATTTGATGTAGATACGGGGGAAATTATACAAGCAGAAGTGACGAAGTACATGACCTCATTATTTAGTGAGTATGTAAAGTCTAGCTCAAAAGGTTTCGTGCTTGCTTCATCTTCAGATTGTTCTTCATTGGACACTTTGACTTCCGGGCTTTCTGGCAGTCAAGCAAGCACCCAAAAAATAGGACTTTTATAATCACTCATGAAAGATATAAAAAAATATAAAAGTGGGAGTGGAGGTGTTGATACTAGAACAGAGTTAGATGAATATTTAGGTGAAGAAACTGATGATGACACTAAATAATTTGATGTTCTTCTTTGGTGGAAATTGAACTCAGCTAGATTTCCTATTCTTGTGGAGATGGATCGTGATGTATTAGTTGTCCCGGTTTCAAGTGTGGCATCTGAATGTGCATTTAGTATGGAAGGACGTCTTCTTGATTCATTTAGGAGTTCATTAACTCCTAAATGGGTGAAAGCTCTAGTGTGTCTTCAACATTGGCTTCGAAATGAAAAATTAAAACAACCTGTTAGTGTTGAGGAAGATCTTAATAAGATCGAGCAGCTTGAACAAGGTAATAATATTGTTACTATATTTTTTGTATATAAGTGTTGTTGATATGCTTATATTTATCGCACGACTCATTATTTTAATTTTTTTCTTCAGATTTAGCCAGCAATAGAAAAGACCCTTCCGTAATTGACGTCTAGTGTTAATATATCTGGTAAGAATTCGAATTTAACCCATCAAGGCAGCAGTGCTATCCCACAGCTTTTATCCCACAATATTGATGATAGTACTGTCTTGAATTATGTTCTGGGGAAAGAGCACATCTGTGTTTCCTGTAAATTGTTTACTGCTTATAATCCATCCTTATTTCTATACATAACTGCCTTTTGCTCGGTGCTGTTTGTATGGTTAATGGTATAGCGTGAAATGCCTGGTTGAGAGTTTAAGTTAGAAATTATGGGCATAACTGGAGTTGGTGCAAATTGGAACCTTCTTTTGTTTGGTTTTGGTCCGTGGCTTGTGCTTCAACTTATGTTCTGATGCTAACGCATGATGATGATGATACTGTGAAAAAGGGTTACTTTTACATTCACCTTGCTCTATTCTGAAATGGTTTGTGTGGTCTTCAACTCTTCTTATTTCCTCAAGACCGTAGTATTTATCAGTCTCTACTTTGTTACCTAATGCTGAAATTTGGTGTATGCATATCTTTTACAGGGATCTGCTCACTTATGGATTAAGCTGTTGTTTGAACTTTGAAGCTGCAGAAATTCAAGCATTGTTAGGCGTTAGCTGCAGGACAAACATTTCTGTGTAGTCTGCTCACTTATGGATTATTCATTTTGAAATATGTATTCTGGACTCACTTTGAATATAGATTGGAATTTCCTATTCTGAATTTGTATGCTAGGCGCTAACAGAAATAAGTATGTCTGGACTCATGTAATGTATTCTGCTTTGGGATTTAATGGTAGGCGTTAACAGACATGTATGTCTGGGTTGATATGTAGTCTGCTTTGGGATGTAATATAGCCTAGTATGTGTTATACTTTTTTCACTCTACAACACATGACACACTACATCATTCTTATGTAGGCGTTAACAGACATGTATGTCTGGACTCAATGCGTAATTTCCTATTCTGAACTTGTATGTTAGGCGGTCAACAAACAATTAATGCATGCAATATAGATTGAATTAGGCCGATAACCGCCCGATAAGAGCTAAACGGATACCAATCTTCTCGATATCTTATCAGGTGGCTAGCGGATTAATACATTTAAAAGTCAACAACCGATAAGTCAAACCGTTAAGAGTAAATAACCGCCCAATCCGCCTGATAAGCAGCCCTAATAATATACAGTATAAGACCCCAAACCTGTAGGCAATACCAATACAAGGGTTGTAGTCAAAGCTGTCTTGAGCTTCTGAAAGCTCTCCTCACACTCCTCTGTCCACCTAAACGGAGCACCCTTATGGGTCAGCCTGGTCATAGGTGCTACAATAGATGAGAAACCCTCTACAAATTGACGGTAATACCCCGCCAAACTAAGAAAACTCCAGATCTCAGTAGTTGAGGATGGTCTAGGCCAACTCTGTACTGCTTCCACCTTTTTCAGCTCCACCTTGATCCCCTTTCTCGACACTACATAACCCAAAGATGCAGTTGAATCTAGCCAGAACTCACACTTTGAAAATTTTGCGTATAGCTTCTTTTCTCTCAAGGTCTGGAGCAGAGTCCTCAGCTGCTGCTCATGATCCTCTCGAGTCTGGTAGTACACCAGAATATCGTCAATAAACACAATGACGAATGAGTCAAGATAGGGCCGAAATACATTGTGCATCAAATGCATAAATGCTGCTGGGGCGTTGGTCAACCCAAATGACATCATAAGGAACTCATAGTGACCATACCGAGTCCCGAAATCATTCATCGGGATATCTGGCATGCGAATCTTCAACTGATGATAGCCTGAACGTAAGTCAATATTGGAAAACACCCTGGCACCCTGTAACTGATCAAATAGGTCATCAATACGAGGTAATGGATACATGTTTTTCACTGTAACTTTGTTCAACTGACAATAATCAATGAGCATACGCATAGAACCATCCTTCTTCTTCACAAACAAGACGGAGCACCCCAAGGTGAGACACTGGGCCGAATGAAGCCCTTATCAAGAAACTCCTATAATTGTTCCTTCAATTCCTTCAACTTAGTAGGAGCCATACGATGTGGAGTAATAAAGATGGGCTGAGTGCCCGGCAACAAATCAATGTCAAAGTCAATATCTATGTCGGGCAGCATGCACAGAAGATCAGCTGGAAAAACATCGGGATAATCCCTCACTACTTGAACTGACTCAACTGTAGGGGTATCAATACTGACATCTCTCACATAAGCTAGATACGTGTGACACTCCTTCTCAACCATTCGTTGAGCTTTAAGAAATGAAATAACTCTGTTGGGAGTATACTCTAAGGTACCTCTCCACTCTAATCGTGGTAATCCTAGTATAGCTAGTGTCACGGTCTTGACATGACAATCAAGAATAGCATAATGGGGAGACAACCAGTCCCTTCCCAAAATAATAGCAAAATCTAGCATACTGAGCAATAATAAGTTGGCTTTGGTCCCAAAACCACTAAGAACCACCAAACATAACCGATACACACGATTAACAACAATAGAATCTCCCATAGGTGTAGACACATAAACAGGAGAACTCAAAGAATCACGAGATACGCCCAAATATGGGGAAAAATAAGAGGACACATAGGAATAAGTGGATCTTGGATCAAATAAAACTGACGCATCTCTATGACATACCGAAACAATACCTGTAACGACAGAGGCGGAAGCAACTGCCTATGTATGAGCATGAAGAGCATAATATCTGGTCTGGCTTCCCCCTCTAGGGCGACCTCTACCTGCCCGACCTCCACCTTGAGCTGGGTGAGCAGGTGGAGTAGTAGCTGGTGCTGTAATCATAGCCTGAGGACCCGGTAAAGCACGTGGTGCCTGAGAAGTCTATGGAGGGGCACCCCTCCTAAGTCTGGTGTAATCCCTTACCATATGGTGAGTGTCACCATAATCAAAACAAGCTCTCGGAGGGCGTGGCTATTGTGGCTGGTGATGAGCGTAAAACACAACATAAAATTATGCTCGCTAGTCGAATATAGTATAGAAAATATCGTATCCACAGGGATTAGAGTTAAATAGTATTATCGTAGTTTGTAGCTAGATTGCTATCCAAGATGATCAACAATTGAGGTTTGTATGATTAAAACATAAATTAACTAAGATTCTAAACTATTGACTAGTGACAAACAACGCAAGTAGTAAGCAAAGGAAGATATCAATGGGGAGAAGATAGGGGTTGATTAGATAGGTGTAAGATACTTGTTTGGCATCTAAATCTAGATAATTCACTCTATGGTTCAAGTGAGTCTCTCGAATTCACTCTATTATTAGTTCGAACATTCAGTAGAAACTCCTCTCTCGATTAAGTCTCAACCTCACAATATAAACTAAGTTAAGCTAAGTGAAGATATGCAAGAATTCGTAGCGGGTTAATCTTTAGGAGAACCTCTTTCGATAATCCTCCTAACTAGGTCTAAAAAATAATTCAACTATCCTATTTCGATGACTAATAAGAATCAATGAATTCAACCAAAAAGATAAGTCAAACCATCACAAATTATGCCCCTTTTGATTACATAAACATGTGAATATATATATATGCAACAATAAAAACACCCAAAACGATTCAATACTTAAAACTAGAGTTAATATCCACAAACAGTTATCAAAACACCAAATCCATCAATCCCTAAGGAAGAATTACTCCATGGATATGGAGAAATTCATCACAATCAAGTTTAAGTCAAAGGAAAATATAAAACATCCAAACCCTTGTCTTGAGTGAGGATGAATGGTGAAATCCTTGTGCTCTTGCTTCTCCCTCTTCTCCTTAGCTTCCTTAGGTCTAAATTATGTCAAAAATCCCAAAAATACCATTTTTCCATGTATATATGCTAAGTAGGGTCGGTCGCAAACAATTACACCTTCTCCTACGCAAAAGAGGACACTTTTCCCAGACATGACGTGCGCAGCCTCGCACCTAGAAGTGTGCCCACGCACTTTTCACACTGTTCTACCCATATGCACAGCAGCGTACTTGGTCGTGCCCTTTTCACCCTATTTTGCTGCGGAATTTGAAACAACGTCAAACATGAAAGTTGTAGCCCTTTGAATTAGATTTCCAACAATATATTGTGGATCCCAAACAGAGTTTCGAGAGAAAATTTATGTGCATTTTACTAGACACTATGCAGTATGCCTGCTCGATTCTCCGTTCGTTCTAAACTATCATTTGTTGATCCCCGAGCACGATCCCGACTTAATTCCTTGGGCTTTTACTCAGACTTCAAAGCTCCAAATCACTTCAATTCATTCCATAATATCTACATAGCTCGAAATCACTCCTACAAGACATAAAACACATCATTAGTGCAAAACACTAGCGATTAAATCTCAAGCTCAACTAAAGTGCAATCAATTGGAATGTAATAATCGACTAAAACATGAGATTATATCCTATCATCATCTAGCTCGGGCCATGTCTGCTGGACTGAGCGTTGAAAGCACCCCGTACAGGAGGTGCACTAGATACTGGCGGTGCATAATGTTTACCCTTAAAATTGGATAACAATTAAACTTATAATGTGGTTTTAAGGACACGTGATTTCACCTAATACCAATTGATAAATATGAGTAACAGAAATTAATAGTAAAATAAAGCAAACCAGTGTTGAAATGGAATTCAGCCCTCGATCTAGTGCCCTCGAACTAGTCGATATTAGAACAGCTATGAACAAAGCAGAAGTAAACTGAAGAACAAGAATGTATAAGCGGAAGAGAAAGTGTTATATTGCTTTGATATATGAGAAACATGTGTGTTACAAATAATTAAAACTCAGCTTTATATAGTTGAGGAATTCTACTTATGGCATAACTCTAATTACAGAAAGAAATCCCATGATTAGCTAATTATTCGTTCCTGATTTGATCCATTCTAAGATTTCTGCCATGATCTTCGACCAGTCACGGATATCTCACCTTTCTATTATTATGTTATCTTCGATCTTGCTCGATGTCTATCTCATTTGGTCTCGATCACTACTGGTCTCGATCTCGATAGGTACCTCGAATCCCAAACTCAATACCTCATCCTCGTGCTTTGGTCTGAACCGCTACGGAGTTGATCCTCGATGCAACTCCTAGCCTCGGTCAAATTGTAAAATTAGGTGGTCCCGGTTTTAACCGTATACAGATATTCCCCTTGTTTTTTGGAGTGAAATGAAAAGAAATGAATTTAGCCTTCTATTTTTACCTCGACCTGTCATGACGTCACCCTCATGATGTAAGCTACGGAAGTGACCAAAATGTCCCATCAGTACAGTTTTCCAAGCATTTAATGCGTGTCAGTTGGTGGTCGGCCACTAGTGGTTTCGAACCGCCACTGTGAAACCCATAAATAGGACTTTTTCCCATTGATTCAAACTTTACTTTCAATATCCTCTATTCTCTAAAGCTTTTTACACCTTCTGAGTTTTTCCCTTTTACAAGAACTTTAGGTTTTACCCCTTCTCAAACATCAACCCTACCATCTTCTTTCTTCTTCAAACTCAAATAAGAATGGAAAAAATGTCCGAAAAGGGTACCACAAAAAGAAGCTGCTTCATCTTCTCAACCGACCGACGGGAAAGCGCTGGTGGAACCCCGCCTTGAAGAATGCATTCTTTGGAGATGCGTGCTAAACTCCGATTTCAAGACTGAGAAACCTCGTATGTTCCAGGTCGTTGTGAGCCGGTATCGAGATACATATGCTTGATACCTGAGATCTATCTCAACAAGGTAAAGGAGGACTGCAACTGGAAAAAGAAAGACGTAGTGATTCCAGGCCCACAGGAGGCTCTTACAACCCACGTGGAAGGGTATTTGAGTATTTACACTTATTATTTCATGTTGGGTCCTCTTGACCCAATCATCGTGGACTTCTTAAAGAAGTAGCAGGTGACCCCGGTCAGATTTACCCCTCCTTCTGGAGGATCGTCATATTGCTATGGTTTTTCTCGAGAAAAATTGACAGGCTCCCCTTCACTCTCGACCACCTAATTAGATTATATAGCCCCCTACTTTACTGAGGTGGGCTAATTAAGCTCCAACACCGAGCCACTAAAGTATTCATCTCTAGTATAGAAAAGGACAAGGACCTCGGATGGATGGGCCGATTTGTAAGGGTGAAGACCTCAGACCTAATTCCAGTCGAGAAGATGCCTTTTCCCGAGAAGTGGAATATGAAGCGTAAGTACGATCCCTTCTACTTGTTATTTGGCTATTTTATTTTTTCTCACTGATTTTTTTTTTTTTTGATATAGCCACTGCTTGGATGCCCGGTGCCATCCCCGACCTAAAGAGCTGGGTCTGGGATCTAGTCTCTACATTTACCTATGTTGAACGCTAATGGCGTGACTTATCGAAGGGCCGATGGGAGGCCAAAAATCATGGTAATCTTTCTTTTACGTTTATAGTGGCTTGATCAAGATATTCTTCTCATACTAACTCACATTTCTTATATGAAGACCTAGTCAAAGATGCGGTCATGAGGCCCCCGTCTGGTGAGGGAAGACTTCGACCCCCGTCCCGAAATCGGCGAAGGATAAAAAGAGGAAAAGGTCCTCAACCTCTGAGGGTCCAAAGCCCAAGAAACATCTGGCTCGTTAGTCGAAGAAGGACACCGTCACCCTGCCTGCATAGGTGCTTCAACAGCTAATAGAGGAAGAAGAAGAAGAAGAAGAAGAAGGCAGCTCTGAACTGGTCGCCTGAGTGAAGAGGACCACCGAGGCCCCAAAGGCCGCTGAGTCGGTGGTGGTTGAAGAGATCCTGCCTCGAGCTGAGGGGGTCTTGGAAAAGGACTTGGGCAAAGTCTCTGAGTCGTCGAAGACAAAGATTCCTCTCGCCAAAATGAGCAAACGACAGGTAAGTCTGAAAGGTCTGGCTCCGAGGCCCTTTGAAATGAAGAGAACGCCCCAAGTTACCCACTAGGGGCAATAGAAATTGGAGACTTGCCGACTCTCCCTGCTTTTTCTGTGGAGGCAATTCGGGAGTCCCAAGCTATGAGGACCCCCGATGTAGACGGAACCTACGGAGGGGAGGACACTTTCCGTGGTTACTTTATCGGGGTCGAAGAAGCTACCGGCCTGAGTGAAGCATCGAGTCTCTTCGATGAGGCTCAACTATCCTTGAATCAGGTAAGTATCAACTCTTCTCGTCAATATCGCACTTATGTTTATTTCTTCTTTTCTTGTCTAATTTACTTTCTCCTTTCCGTATAGGCCTTGGCACTCCATCAGGAGGCATTTTCCAAATCTTGAACAGAGCTGAGCCGATGTGAGGACGATCTTCAAGGGATCACGGAGGAGAGAAATTCCATCTAGCTTCTCAGCGGGCAAAAAGAAGAGGAGATCAAGGACCTCCGAGCCGAGTTGGCCACGGCTCACAAAGATCAGACCGACCTGAATGAGCAGGTAATGAAAATATTGGAAGCTCATGGCATCAGTTCAATATGATGAAGGCGGAGACCTTGGGGTGGAAACAAAGTATGGACCGCTTTGCTGCAGATAAAGAGGTTGCTTGAGCCGTGTCATCGGCCGAGATTCATCTTCAAGGTATGAAGGAGAGAAGCTTAGCTCAGGCCAAGAAAATAGAAGATCTCGAGGCTCGGTTGTCCATCGAACTTGCAAAGACCAAATCTGAGGCGGAAAAAGCCAAGGTTGACGCGGAGGTGATTGTGGCCATTTATCGATCTAATGCTGAAGCTGCTCAAGCCCAAGCAAGAGAATCTGCAGAGGCCGCCCAAACTCGATCTCTTTGGATTGCCGAGCTTGCCAAGTGCTAATTTCGGAGGGAAACCCTCAAGGAGATCCACGGTCGAGGTTTCGATCTTACTGATGAGATAAGGAAGGACAAAGAGCATAAAGACGATGCTAAGGCACTAGCCTCCGATGATGATGATGATGAGAGCAAGATCGTTTCCGAGAATGGGGAGGACCCCGATGGAGAAGAAGCTTCCCCCGAGAACAGTTAGGAACCTTAGGATTTTACTTTTTTGATCTTTTGTGTAGGACCCAGATCGGTCCTTGTAATATCTTCATATATATATATAAGGTATCCTTTCTCTCTGAATTGTCTTTATTTTATTTCTCGCCTTGTGAAAATTTTGTTTTATCCATGCCTTATGAAGATTTTGTTCACAAGTTTGAAACTTAGGAAATTTGACCGAAGTCGGACTAGTGTAGTCTTTATAATCGAGTGAGTACTTTCTCGAACTCGAAGTAGGGTGACTCTTAGGTTTTAATTGAGTGAGAATGATTTCTCGAACTCAAAAATAAATGGCCCTTAGTCTCTTGAATTAGGACGATATGGACATAGTAAAAAGAGTGGCTTTTCCCTCTTGTTCAGCTTGAAAAGTTGTTTAATCATGTAAAATCTGTTATTCCATAGCATTAAATAAATAATTTATTCAATATTTCGAATGACTTTGTGCCCATTAGGGTTTTCGAGGGTCTATCTTATCGAGACCCTTTGTTAATTCAGCCGAGGTAGCCTTTTTTAACCGGTCTATGAAAATATTCGAAGGCCTGTTTTATAACAGAAATCCGACGTCTCCAAACCATTTTAATTTGGTCGTAGCCTTTATCTTGGTATTTGCCTCTTGATCTTGTTTCCTATTATACTTTTAACTTGTTCGAAGTATCAGCCCCCGAGTGGGGTGGTCGTGGCCATTAAAGTCGAGATTTCCTTTTAAAAGGTCTAATGATCTCGAGGTTTTAGTAATTCGATCATGTCAATTTTTTGGATGGAAGTCCCCGAGTGCAGGGTAAATTGTTCGAACTTTAGTTGTGATCGGCCCTTAATACAGTTTCCACAATAAATCGCAAGTACAAAATTGTAAGGTAAAAATTTCTCTAAGTCATGAAATATCAGGCAAGGAAAATACTTCTTTCAATAGATTATACATGCTTACATATTTGCCATTAGGGCTCGGGTAATCTACACGGGCAGGATTCATTCGATCATTTGACCCTTACAAAATTTTACCTGTCGAGACCCTGTTGACACGAAGTACTTTCCTTATAACATTCGAAGGTGAAGCCCCCCAGTATTCGAGGTTGATTGTAAAGAAGTCTCGGATATTGTTGAATTGCTCTAAGTTAGCACGAACAATGGTTGCCTCATTAAAAACCTCGCTGGAAAAACTCATTTGGGAAAAATCCGGTCTAAGGTAAAAAAGAGTGCAATGCGTGCTTTCAAAGCTAAGGACTTCGTGTTGAAGAACCCCTCGATGTCTTCGATTGAATACCTACAATCGGTTAGTATAAAATATAAATGAAAATGGAGAAGGTCATACCTTAGCAGTAATATCGTTTGAGGAGTGATATGTTCCAATTATTTGGTAATTGCTCGTCGTTTATCATGCCAAGTTTGTAGGATCCTTTTCCGATGATATTGAGGACCCGATACAGTCCCTCCAAGTTTGGTCCAAGTTTTCCTTCATTTGGGTCTCGAGTATTGAGGGTGACCTTTCTCAGAACTAGGTCCCCGATTTTAAAGTGTCGAAGATCGGCTCTTCGGTTGTAATACATTTGGATCCTTTGTTTCTGTGCGTCCATTCTAACAAGGAGTCTTCTCGCCTTTCATCTAGCAATTCGAGGCTTGTATTCAAAGCCTCATGATTTGACTCTTACATTGCATAATGGAACCTGAAGCTAGGTTCCCCGACTTCGACCGGGATCAGAGCTTCGGCACCATAGACTAGGGAGAACGGTGTTGCCCCAGTTCTAGATTTTGATGTTATTTGATACGCCCAAAGGAACACGGGCAATATTTCTCTCCATTTTCCTTTAGCGTCGGTTTTCTTTAGATTTTGAATGATGGTCTTGTTTGTTGATTCGGCATGTCCGTTCCCACTAGGATGATATGGCGTTGACAAGATCCTTTTTATTTTGTGGTCTTCGAGAAACTTTGTCACTTTGCTTCAGACGATTTGCTTCCCATTTTCGCAAACAATCTTGGCAGGCATCCCGAATCGTCATATAATGTGGTCCCAAATGAAGTCTATGACTTCTTTTTATCTTACTTTCTCGAAGGCTTGTGCTTCAACTCATTTAGAGAAATAGTACGTCATAAACAAAATGAATTTAGCTTTACTTGGGGATGATGGTAGAGGGCCGACGATATCCATTTCCCATTTCATGAACGGCCATGGGGATAAGACTGAATGGAATTGCTCCCCGAGTTGGTGAATTATCGACGCATACCTTTGGCATTTGTCGCATTTTCAAAAAAACTCTTTTGTATCATTTTCCATATCGACCCAATAGTATCCTGCTCTGATGACTTTATGAACCAATGACTGGCACAAAAATTATTTCTGCAAGTGCCTTTGTGACTTTCCCGTAGGACGTAGTCGGTATCTCCCGGACCCAAACATATTTCCAACGGTCCATCGAACATCCTTCTATACAGTTTTCCATCTTCGGCCAATGTGAATCGTGCAGCCTTTGTACGTAAGATATGATGGGAGCTTCTCGTTCTTTAGGTACTCGATATATGTATTCCTACAATCCCAGGTAAGACTCATGGAATTTATTTCGGCATGGCCTTCTTCGATTACTGACCTCGAAAGTTGTACGATAGTCCCCGAGCTAATCTCGTCGTCTTCGACTGAATGACCCTAAATTCGCAAGGGCATCGGCCTCGCTGTTTTGTTCTCGAGGTACATGTTGTAGGGTCCATTCTTTAAAGCGATGTAGAGTCACTTGTAGTTTGTCCAAGTACCTCTTCATCGATCTTCTCAAACCTCAAAAGCTCTGTTGACTTGGTTTACCACAAGTAAGGTAGTCGCATTTGGCCTCGATGACCTATGCTCCCAAACTTTTAGCTAGCTCGAGACCTGCAATCATGGCCTCATACTCGGCCTCATTATTAGTTGATTTTGAAGTTTTGATAGACTGTCTAACTGTACTACCTGCGGGCGGCTTCAAAACGATGTGTGGCCCGGACACCCTCACGTTCGAAGCGTCATCTGTGAAAAGGGTCCACACCCTCGATGATGTACCCGATTTTAATAATAGTTTTTTTTCGACCTCGGGTACGAGGGTTGGCATAAGGTCAGCCACGAAGTCTGCCAAGATTTGAGACTTGATGGCCGTTCGAGGTTGATACTCGATATCATACTCGTTGATTTCGACGTCTCATTTGGCCAATCGGTCCGAAAGTTCGAGCTTATGCAAAATATTGCAAAGAGGATAGGTAGTCACCACACAAATTGGGTGACATTGAAAATATGGTTTTAATTTCCTAGAGGCGCTTATTAGAGCAAGTGCTAATTTTTCTAAGTGTGGGTACCGGGTCTCGGCCTCACCTAGGGTTTGACTAACATAGTAAACAGGAAATTGCGTACCTTGATCTTATCGAACCAGGACCCCACTTACCGCGATTTTGGAGACTTCTAAGTATAAGTAGGTTGCTCGTTCCTCTTTCGGGAAGCAATGGTAGTCTCGAGAGGTATCACTTTAGTTCCTCCAATGCTTGTTGGCATTTCGGGGTCCATGCAAAATTGTTCCTCTTTTTAAGCAGTGAGAAGAACCGGTAACTTCTATCTGAGGACCTCGATATGAATCGGCCTAGGGCGGCTATGCTCCCTATTAACCTTTTTACAGCCTTAACATTGTCCGCGACCGTGATATCTTTGATGGCCTTGATTTTATCGGGGTTGATCTCGATGCCTCGATTTGATACCATGATACCGAGGAACTTCCCTGAACCGACCCTGAATGCGCACTTCTCCTGGTTAAGTTTCGTGTTGTACTTTCTTAGTATATCGAAGGTCTCCTGCAAATGTTTCAAATGGACCTCTGCGCGTAGGGACTTAACTAGCATATCATCGATATAAACCTCCATTTATTTACCTATCTGTTCTTCGAACATTCGATTTACTAGGCGTTGATAAGTAGCACCACATTTTTTAGTCCAAACGGCATTACGCTATAACAACAGGTGTCGTACTTAGTGATGAACGAAGTCTTTTACTGGTCCTCCGGGTTCATTTATATTTGATTGTACCCGGAGTAGGCATCACGAAAACTGAGGATCTCGTGGCCGGCTGTGGAATCGATCATGCGATCGATATTCGGCAAAGGAAAGTAATATTTAGGGCATGCTTTGTTTAAATCTTTATAATCTACGCACATTCTAAGTTTATTCCCTTTTTTAGGGACTACAACTATGTTTGCTAGCCGTTCGGGATATTTTACTTCTCGAATGGATCCTATTTTGAGAAGTTTTGTTACCTCGCCCTTGATAAATGCATGTTTAATCTCGGATTGGGGCCTTCTCTTTTGCTTTACCTGTCTGAACTTTGGGTCCAAGCTCAATCGATGGGTAGTTATCTCTAGTGGGATACCTGTCATATCAAGGTATGACCAAGCAAAACAATCCATATTATCGATAAGGTATTTAATGAGCTTTTCCCTGAGCTCGGGGATTAACCCCGGGCCCAGATGTACCTTTCCCTCGGATAGGTACTCGATCAGTATGATCATTATCCAGCTCTTCGACCGTTGATTTTGTGGCGTCGGAGTCATCGAAAATTATGAACGATCGGGGAATCCAATGTTCGTCATCCTCGTCTACCCCTCGTTCCTCCGATTGGGTCGAGGCTGGTACTTGTGGTTGCTATTTATCCTCCTCCTTTTATTTTGACTCCGATCCCTTTGCTGATGAAAGGGCCGATACCGTATTACTTCATCGACCGTGAACATCTCTTTGGCGGCATGTTGTTCCCCATACACCATTTTTACACCATTTGGTGTCGGGAATTTCAGCATTTGGTGAAGAGTTGAGGGGACCGCCCTCATGTTGTGAATCTAGGGTCTTCCGAGCAGGGAGTTGTATCTCATATCGCCCTCGATCATATGGAACTTGGTTACTTGAATAGTCCTGGCTACATTTACAAGTAGGATGATTTCACCTTTAATTGTTTCACTTGCCATGTTGAAACCATTGAGAACTCGAGTTGCGGGCACGATCCGATCCTGTAAGTCGAGCTGCTCCACGATCCTCGATCGAATAATACTGGTCCAGCTCCCTGGATCAATTAAAAAATGTTTAACTTGAATTTTATTCATACAGATAGAGATTACCAATTCATAATTGTGGGGTTATGAAATCCCCTCTGCTTCCTCGTCGTTGAATGACAAGGTGCCCTCTGGTACATAGTCCCGAGTTCGTTTCTCCCTGGTGATCGACACCTTGGTGCATTTGAACACGGGCCCTTGTGGTATGTCGACCCCACCAACGAATATATGAATCACATGTTGTGGTTCTTCCTGTTCGTATTTCCTATTTTCATCCCTGTCTCTGAAGGGATTTTTAGATCGGTCACTCAAGAATTCTCGAAGGCAACCCTCGTTGAATAGACATACCACCTCCTCCCTTAGCTGTCTGCAGTCTTCGGTTCTATGACCATGGGTACCATGGTATTTGCATATTTGGTTAGGGTTCCCTGGGGCTGGGCCATCTAGTATCCTTGATTCTCCCAATGGCCGATACATTACCCGATGCGTCGATACTGAAATTGTATTCTGATAACTATGGTGCTTCTGTGGGATCGGCATGTTAATCGAAGCCACTTTTTCTCATGAGACCTCGAGAGCTCTGTCCTTGATCATTCCTTCGATAATTTTGAACGGGATTATGTCCTGGGCCGTTGTTTCTATGATCTGCATTGTATGGTTGATACTGGTTACTGTTCGATCGAGGTTCTCTATCGATGTCCCTTTGAACTCTGCCGACGGGCTTGTTTGGGTATACAGAACCGGAAGGGGTCCCCAACTGATCATCTTCGAACATGATCTTTGATTGGTACCGATTATGCACATCGGCCCAGGTCACCGCTGGATACCCAATTAAATTATGCTTTAGCTGTCGTGATGCTACCGAGCTCTGTTTGTTCAAACCTTGAGTAAAGTCTTGAACAGCCCAATCATCTGTGATCGGGGGTAGGTCCATACGTTCCATCTGGAACCGAGATACGAATTCCTTTTAACATTTCGTTGTCTTTCTGTCTTACTTTAAAGAGGTCTGACTTCCTAATCGCGACCTTTATTGCTCCAGTGTGTGCCTTCACGAAGGAATCTGCTAGCATGGCGAAGGAATCGATGGAATTGGGTGGCAGGTTGTGATACCATATCATCGCCCTTTCGATAGAGTTTCTCCAAATTTCTTCAGTATAACAGATTGGATCTCATCATCTTCTAAGTCATTCCCCTTTATTGTGCACGTATAAGAAGTGACATGCTCATTAAGGTCGGTGGTCCTATTGTATTTAGGAATTTCCGGCATAAGGAATATCTTCGGGATGGGCTTCAGAGACGCACTTGGAGGGAATGACTTCTGAACAAACTTCTCCGAATCCAAACCTTTTAGGATCAGTGGTGCCCCTGGTATTTGGTCAACTCAGGAGTTGTTGTTTCTACTTTTTTGTCATTCGCTTCGATTTTCTTTTCACTTGATTCAATCCACTTAGTGAGCTCCTCGAGCATTTTCATAATGGCGAGATCAATCCCCGATTCATTAGTGTGCGATCACTCTGGTGCAGGTTCAGCCCTACGAACGGCTTCTGGTGAGGATTCGGGTTCGACCCTACTTGGTGCTCGGTGCTGGTTTTGCAGTTGTGCTATTTTGGCTTGCTGAGCCTGTAGTATTTCAAAAATCAATTGGAAGCTGACTCCACCATCTTCTCCGCCCTGCATATCTCGACCACCTTATCAAATTTCCCTGCGTACGCTACCTTCGGGACCAGTGACCATATTTGCATTTTGGGCGATATGTGAACTGAAATCTACGGGATTCGCAATTGGTACTCCCTCGAGATCAGCCTGAGGCACCTTGATCCCTGGGGTGGCTATATTGTCATTTTCCCCATGAAGTCCGAGGTCGTTATCACCATGTGTGGGTGCTGTCTGTGAGTTCTACATATTTATCCTGAAAACAAAATACTTACAAGAACAAGCGCCGTAAAGTAGTGTGTGTTATCGAAATCAGTATTAAACAATTAAGCGTCGTAATGTGGTTTTAAGGAAATGTGATTTCACCTAATACCAATTGATAAATATGAAGATTAGAAACAGAAATTAATAGTAAAATAAAGCAAACCAGTGTTGAAATGGAATTCAACCCTCGAACTGGTTGAGATTAGAACAGTTATGAACAAAGAAGAAGTAAATTGAAGAACAATAATGTATAAGCGGAAGAGAAAGTGTTATATTGCTTTGATATGTGAGAAAAATGTGTGTCAAAAATGATTAGAACTCCCCTTTATATAGTAGAGAAATTCTACTTATGGCATAACTCTAATTGCAGAAGGAAATCCCATGATTATCTAATTATTCATTCCTGATTTGATCCGTTCCGAGATTTCCGCCATGATCTTGGACGAGTCATGGATATCTCGCCTTTTTGTTATTATGCTATCTTCGATCTTGCTCGATGTCTGTCTCATTTGGTCTCGATTGCTACTGGTCTCGATCTCGACATGTACCTCAAATCCCAAACTCAGTACCTCATCCTCGTGCTTTGGTCTGAACCATTACGGGGCTGACCCTCGATGCAACTCCCTGGACTCGGTAAATAGTAAAATCAGGTGGGCCCGATTTTAACCGTATACACATAATAAGGCTCCTGGCGCCTAGAAGGGGCCAGTATACCACAGGTGACTGGAAGTGCTGAATGAGCGGGGTGACTCACATAGCCCCTACCATGACGAGCTGTCGCTAGGGCACGAGTACCACTATAAGTTCCAGATTCTCGAGACCTCTTAGCCTCCCTCTCCTCCCTCTCCTCCCTCTCCCGAACAAGCATACCCTCTAATCTCCTAGCAATACTCACAACCTACTGGTACAAAATATCCATCTCCAACTCCCGGGCTATGCTAAGACTGATATTGGGGTGGAGTCCCTTAATAAACCGACAGACCCTCTCTCGAACTGTAGCAAACAAGGTTGGTGCATGTCGGGCCATATCATTGAAGAGAACTACATACCCCGACACAGTCATAGAACCCTGGCGCAACTGCTCAAACTCCACGTGCCATGCGTCTCTAAGACTTTAGGAAACATACTCCCTCAAGAACATGTCCAAAAACTGAGTCCATGCAAGTGAAGCTTCCTCAGCCGAACTTCCCAACTCATAAGCACGCCACTACTGATAGGATGCTCCTCTAAGATGGAATGTAGTAAAAGAAACACCACTTGACTCCACTACACCCATAGTACAGAGGATACGATGACACTCCTCAAGAAAACCCTGGGCATCCTCTGACGCTAATCCACTTAAGGTAGGAGGGTGGTACTTCTTGTACCTCTCAAGCCTGAGCTGCTCCGCCTCAGAAACTATTTCCCTAACCTCGGGCTGAACTGGAGCTACCGACTGCATTGGTATAATCTTTGGAACCTAGTCGACCTGAACCCCTGCTCTAGAATACGGGTGGCGGGGGTCTGTGCTCCTCCCCCGGCCTGAGATGTGGCAGAATCAAGTGGAATCAATCCAGCATGTGCCAAGGTGCTGAACATGCTCAAGAACAGTGCAAGGATTTCCTGAAGAGTTGGTGCAGTAACAGGCGTCTCAAGTGTCTGCGCTCTGACTAGAGCTACTGGTGGATCCTCTGTAGCAACTCGTGGGGTTGCTCTGGCTGCACCACGTAGATGTCCACAGCCTCTACCCCGACCCCGGCCTCTCGCGGCTCTAGCAGGGGGCGCGAGTGTCTAGTCATCAGATCCTCTTGTACGTGTCCTCACCATCCGTGAGATAATAAAAGACAGAAGTTTAGAATTTCGAAGTTAGAAATTTCGCACTACAAGGAATCAAAGAAGTGTAATTTTTCTAACAGTTCGATAGCCTCCCGAAGATAAGTACAGACGTCTCTGTACTAATCCACGAGAATCTAATAAACCTGCTTGTGACTCGAGACACCTATGAACCTAGAGATATGATGCCAACTTGTCACGACCCAAATTTCTCTCCATAAGACGTCGTGACGGCACCTAGTCTCTACGACTAGGTAAGCCTAATAACTTGCGGAATAATAGAATTTAACAACTAGACCGCAACAGATAGCTATAAAATGATAAAAGTCGCTCAACATATACAAGTAACCCAGCACTAGAGTATACACTGAGTTCCCAAAACCTGATAATGATAAGTCACAAGCTACAGAAGAAAACTAGTATCTCTATACACCTGAGTCTAAGAAAGTATAGAAAGGTAAACGACATATGAGGGAATAAAGGGGGACTCCGAGGTCTGCGGACGTCGGTAGATATACCTTGAAGTCTCCAAAGTCTCACCGCTCACTGATAATGAGGCTAATAAGAAGTATTTGTATCTGCACACAAAACATGTGCAGAAAATAGCATGAGTACACCACAATAGTACCTAGTAAGTGCCAAGCCTAACCTCGGTCGAGTAGTGATGAGGTCAGGTCCGGGCCCTACTGGGATATGTAATAATAAGACTAGAGAAATAATAACATGAAGAAAACTGAGAATTTACCAGAAAGAATTCACGGAGAAATAACAACACATCACAATGAGATAAACAATAGGGGCACTCTCGAGATGTCGTCTCGTAGTCCCAAAAGTAAATATTCAACAGGGAATCTCCTGAAATACCATATCGTTGTCCCAAAAGTAAAAATGCAAGGAGATCTCTCGAGGTACCGCCTCGTAGTCTCAAAAGTAAATGTGCAGAGGGATATCCTGAGGTATTGCCTCGTAGTCCCAAAAGTAAATATGCAGGGGGATCTCTCGAGGTACCGGCTCGTAGTCCCAAAAGTAAACACACAGCTCAAATCGGTGGAAAACGTAATTAACAGCAAGAATTCTACAGCTAAGCTTGATACAAATCAAGTAAAGGCAGGAATTCAACTAAACATGTTGCACAGATTTCAAATAAGCATTTAAGACACGTAGACATGCGAAATTAGATTAAACAGTATAACTACACATGTTGGTATAACTCAATTAAGATGTAACAGGATACTACTGAGTGAAAAACCGGATTTTTGAAAAATTCGCATGTGTATGCACTCGTCACCTCGCGTACACGGCGCTCATATATCACAGAAATATCATAACAGTACCAAATTTTAAGGGGATTTCCCCCACACAAGGTTAGGCAAGCCACTTACCTCGAACCAAGCTTAATCAATCAATAAAAATGCCCTTTTCTCTATTTTCCGAGTCTGAAAGGCCCGAATCTAGCCAAAAGTAATCACATACCACAAATATAACTATAAAAAACTAATCCAATTAATAAAATCAAGACTTCAGCAAGAAATTACAAATTGCCCCAAAAGTCGACCTGGGTCCACGTCTTGGAATCGCGTAAGTCACAAAATATGAACACATATTCAACCACGAGTTTACTCGTACCAAAATAACTCAAATATGATGTCAAAATCTCAATCAAAACCCAAAAATTTGGTTGAAGAACTTTTTCCATTTTCCCTAATTTTCTCAACCCAAATCCAAAATTAAAAGATGGAATTAATGATAGATTAGTGGGATATACCCAAAAACAAGTGAAGAATCATTACCCAATCGATGCCTCTAAAAATTCCTCAAAATTTCGTCCAAATCCGAGCTCTCTATCTCAAGTTTTGATAAAAATGGCTAAACCCTCGTTTTTGAAATGTTATAGTCTGCCCAGGTGAAACCTTCTTCGCGAACGCGGAAGAATCCTCGCGTTCGAATAGAACAACTCAGACTACCCCTCAAATTTAATCTACGCGAATGCGGTGACACACCTGTGATTGCGGACCTCTGCCTCCTTCACTCTTATGCGATCGCGAAGCACAAACTCTAAAGACTCAGTTGCCCTCCTCTTATCTTCGCGAACCGGCATAGTCTACATGTTCGCTGCTCACAGTCTAACCACACCTACGTGATCGCGGACCTCACTCGTGAACGCATAGACTAAAAATCATCACTGCTCAAACCAAGCCTATGCGATCGGATAAGAGGAAACCAGAAAATTATACCAGTAAATTTCAGCCATCAAACTAAGCCCAAAAATGATCCGTTAACCACTCGAAACTCACCCGAGGCCCCCCAGACCTCAACTAAACATACGATCAAATACCAAAACATCATACAAACTTGGTCAAACCCTAAAATCACCTCAAACAACATCAAAAACATGAATCACACATAGATTCAAGCCTAATGAACTTTGAAATTTTCTAATTCTACAAACGACGTCGAAACCTATCAAATCTCGTCCGATTGACCTTAAATTTTGCACACACGTCACAAATAACACCACGAACCAACTCCAACTTTCGAAAATCTAATCCGGCCCGATATCAAAAATTCCACTCCCGGTCAAACTTCCCCAAAGTTTAACTTTCGTCATTTCAAGCCTAATTCAGCTACCGACCTCCAATTCACAATCCAGTCACGCTCCTAAGTCAAAAATCACCCAACGGAGATAATGAAACCGACAAAACTCCATTCCTGAGTCGTTTTCATATAATTTCAACTACGATCAAAATGCAAGAACTTAAGCTTCCGTTTTAGGGACTAAGTGTCCTAAATCACTCTGAAACCACAAACAAAACCTCCCGTCAAGTCACATAAGAAGAAGAGGATACAGGAAAAGCAGTAAATAGGGGATTGGGGCTAATACTCTCAAAACGACTGGTCGAGTCATCACAAACAACAACAACAACAACATACCTAGTATTATCCCACATCGTGGGGTCTAGAGAGGATAGTGTGTACGCAGACCTTACCCCTACCTTGTGAGGATAGAGAGGTTGTTTCCAATAGACCATGTTTCACTTTTCTTTAAATTGTTGTCTTCTTCAATTAATCTAGACTATTATAAAATCCCGAAACTTCAACAAGAAATTGATCAACCTTTATCATTTAAATAAATTTCATATTGGAAAAAATCATCGTTTAATTTTTTTTTTTAATATTTAAGGCATAAAATTTACTAAAGATTGACTCTTAAATCTTTTTTTTATTTGAACTATATAGAAAATCATAATATTTAGGAATGTATTTCTAGTAACATTATTTATATAAGTCGGGTAAGTTAATTTTCACAAGAATTATAATTTTAAGAATTGTTATTTCACCTGGAATACCAATAATCTATGTGACATTAGAAGTGTTCTACTTCAAGATACACAGAGATGAAACTTAAAGAAAATTGTACATAACCACTCATGAGCTAACAACTATTTTCAGATCGCTAAAACTTTATAAATTTAAGGTTGGTAATGTAAAAGTGTTAGCTATTTCACACTATTTTTTTTAAAGAAAATGTTAATAAAACACTTCCCAAAAGTGTTGTCATAGAGTTTCGTATTTTCTCCTTGTGTCGATAAATCTATCCAGCAGATAGATATTGCATGTAATCCCAGACAAATATCATATTAGGAATGTGGTTATCTTAAAATTTTTATTCACTGATATAAAATACACATGCATCGTGTATTATTATGTTGTATTTGGATATTTGTTTGTTATATCAAGAACGCGCTCCGGACGGGTAGCTAGATGCACCTGCGTACAGAAGCGTAGTATGACTACATAAACAATATGTACCCAGTAAGTATCTAGTCTAACCTCGAAGAAGTAGTGACGAGGGGTCGAATTGACACTTACTAGGGCCAAACAATATATATTTAAGTATGAGTCTAAGCATGGATATTAAGGCTAGGTAACAGATACTAACAGGAAGTGACCAAGCATTCCATAAATATACATTCAAATATCTATCATTTCAGTTGACAATTTATGTTTCAAGGCCTTTAAAGCATATTAAAGTCACAGAAAAGTGCCAAGCAAATAGAATGCGCATGTAATGTCGAGGACGTACGGCCCGATCCAACAAAATAATAAAAATGTGCACTGCCGAAGGGTCGAACGGCGTGTACCATAGATGCATCTATTAACCTGCCGAAGCGAACGGCCCACTCCCATGAGAGTAATGGAAAGGATCACCCAGCTCGCGGAATATAATTGCGAAGCAGTTACATATAAACATAACATGTTTTCCTCAATCCTTTTAAAATGATAATTTACTTGAAACCTTCAAATTCTTAAGATTTTGAAATGAATTCCCATCCAATACAAATAGTGCATATAAGCAATTAATAGTGTTCATAAAGCATGGTGTAAGCCTAAAAATACCCGGACATAACAGGAATAGTCACTACGTGCGGACTCTCGTCACCTCGTGCGTATATAGTCCCCCACAAGTAATCACATATTATATAAATTCACCTTTGGAGAAATTCCCTCTTACAAGGTTAGAAAAGAGACTTACCTCGTATGAAAGCCCACTTTCCCAATTCAAGGATGCGCTCAAACCTCCAAATTGGACGCCCAACAACTCGAAAGTAGCCAAATATTACATAAACCAATCAATCTATACTCAAGAGTTCATAATTCCATCATCCATGTGGTTACCCAACCTAATTTTCAAGAGTCCTAAAATTCAACCCCCCCCCCCCCCCCCCCCCAAACCCACATGCTCGGATTCCGGAAATTTTTGAAGGAAATCGTTACCCATAACCTTAGGATCAAGAATATGTGCTTTTTACTAGATTCCATAACCAATTTCGTGGTTAAATCTTATTTTTTATCAATACCCTATGTTTTACTCTAAACCCACAATTTTCACTTTACATGTTAAAATCTACTCATAAACTATGTATTAAAATCACATTAGGTAGAATTTATTTACCTCACAAGACTAGGTCGAAATCCCCTTCTCAAGAGCTCCCAATCGCCCAAAGTTGAAATAAATGACCCATAAATTCCTAAGTCCCGTTTTTAAAAGAACCTTACTGCCTCCATTTCTTTCACACCTGCTGCGCGTGGACCATGCCGGCGGTCTCGCTTCTGCGGACCATCGTCCGCACTTGCGGAAAGGGGGAGGACCGGCTAGGGTCGCACCTGCAGACAGGTGCACGTACCTGCAATTCCGCTTCTGCGGAAAAGGGACCGCATCTGCGGAACCTAGGCTTCGCTCTTGGGCCGCATCAGCGAAGCTTTGCCCGCACCTGCGAGCTAACACATGCGGCTGCCCAACTGCAGGTGCGGTCGCACCAGAAAATTTTGAGCTTGGTCTCGACTCGAGCGACGTCTGAATGGTATCCGGGGCCCCCGAGGACCCGTCCAAACATACCAACAAGTTCTAAATCATAAAACGGACTTGCTCAAACCTTCGGAAGGCCCAAAACAATATTAAAACCAAAAATCACACCCTAAAACCAATTGAATCAAACTTATGAACTTTAAATTCTTCAATCTACTTCCAACATGCCAAAACGTACTTATACTACTCGAAATGATTCTAAATTTTGCGTACAAGTCCTAAATGACAAGGAACTATTCCCGGTCTCGGAATTCTGTTTGGACCACGATATCACCAAAACGTGTTCCAAACCACATTTATAGAACTTCTAAAACCTTCAGTAATCCAGCTTTCACTATTTGGTGCCGAAACACTCCCGCGTCATCCGAAACCCATTCCTAACATACGCCCATTTACGAAATCATCATACGAACCTATTGGAACTGTCAAATCCCGATTCCGAGGTTGTTTACCCAAAATGTTGACCGAAGTCAAGCTTGGCCTTTTAAGCCAACCTTAAGGAACCAAGTGTTCTGATTCCAGCCCAAACTCTTCCAAATCCCGAACCCAACCATCCCCGCAAGTCATAAATCAATAAAAGCAAGTACGGGAAGTCTTAATTAGGGGCACGGGGTTATAAAAGGCAAAATAATCGGTCGGGTTGTTACATTCTCCACCTCTTAAATAAATGTCCGTCCATGAACAGGTTTAGAATCATACTTGGAGTGCTGAACAAGTGTGGATATCTGCTCTGCATGTCCTCCTCGGGCTCTCAAGTCGCCTCCTCGACTGGTTGGCCCCTCCACCAGACCCTCACGGCGGAAACCCTCTTAGACCTCAACTGGAAATCATGTCTATCAATAATAGCAATCGACTCCTCCTCGTAACCCCACCTATCGTCTAGCTGAATGGTACTGAAGTATAACACATGAGATAAGTCAGCGTGGTACCTCCGGAGCATAAACACATGAAAAATCGGATGAACTCCTGATAAGTTGGGAGGTAAAGCAAGCTCAAAAACCACCTCCCTAACTCGCCTCAACACCTCAAATGGACATATAAACATTGGGCTCAACTTTCCCTTCTTCCCGAATCTCATAATACCCTTCATAGGCGAGACTTTCAAGAGGAACTTCTCGCCGACCATGAATGATACATCGCACGCCTTCTGATCTGCATAACTCTTCTGTCTGGATTGTGCCGTGCGAAGTCTCTCCTGAATCAACCTTACCTTTACCAAGGCATCCTTTACCAAATCAGTACCGTATAACTTATCCTTGCCAGGCTCAAACCACCCGATGGGAGAGAGACATTGATCACTCCCAACTATGTCTTATAAAAGACAAAATGGTCGTTGCAAAGTTTATATAATCCAGTTTACAGTCCGGAGTTGAATCCTCAGGGAACTAACCTATCTATTACAACTTGTGGTGATACTAATATAAGCTCAGACAATTTCCGGACTCAAGATTTTTATCAATAAATATTGGGATTTGCTTAACTAAAGTTAAAACAATATTAAAACTAACAATATCCTAGATTAAAGATAATTCAATGGTAAAAAGTCTAGGGTATCGATTTCCCCAATTGCCGGATTAAGTCTTAACTCTTTTGCTATAATATTTCTGTAATACTCTATGAGGATTATGTTGTGGCCTATCGCAATTATCTCTCGATCAACTACGATAATTTACTAGAGCATTCTCTCGAACTACTCTAGCTGATAGTTTATACTGCTCAAAATTATATCCCACCAGAGTTTCGTTATCTTTAACCCCACTTTTAAATTCAAGTAATGAATCTCTTCAATTACCCAAAAGTGGTGTTGTTCAACAACAATCTAACCTAGTATTCTTTCTCAAGCAACACAAGGCAATTAGACACGATTAATCAAGGGCCCAGTCAATTAATCTCCATACAAAATGTAGTTGAACAATCATAGAATAACCCCGATTCGATTATAACAAAATTGAGTCAAAAATTCATCTAACAATTGGTTCCATCAACCCTAGACGGATTGTTAAGATACTCATGCTAAAATATAAATAAAGCATAGAATAATTCATCATTCCCAAAACAATGAAAAAAGATGGAGAATAAAAAAACGATAATTGTAGCCTGGTCTTCTCACACTTGTTCTCCTCCCCAAAGTTGATCTAAAACAAGTTTAAAACCTAGATAGCCTTTCTTTTGGGCGAGCTGGACCTTTTATAGGTTAAGAGGAATTTCCCTCGAGCTTCCAATTTTACCCCTGAATTTACCGCGTGCTGGACAAGACTAGCGCGGCCGCACTAGTGCCCGCGCTACTAGCCGTGCTAATAGCATATCATATTGTCCCTTTCTTCTGAACTAGCGCGGCTACGCTCATGACCGCGCTGATGGCCGCGATAAATGCACTTGACTCTGTATGCTGCTCCTGGACTAGCGCGGCCGCGCTAATCAACATTCACACTGCCCAGCGTTGTTTGCTCTAGCGTGGCCGCGCTTGGCTCATGCTAGAGGGGCTGATCTATTTTCCTCTTTTTTCTCATCTGTCCTCCACATGCATTCAAATCCGAGGGACCTTTCTTCCTTTAATATAGCTCCAAACACTGTCCTAGGTCCTCATAAGCATGACTTGCTCCTGCAAAACATAAAATTCACAATTAGAGCCATTTTATCGTCATTTAACCTTCCTAGAACAATGAAGCATAGTAAGCTGGGGTATAAGTAGTCGCTAAGCTACATGAATCTAGCCTATTATCAACACCCCACACTTAAGTCATTGCTAGTCCTCGAGCAATCCACCATACTCTACAAAGTTCCTTTCACTAAGCATTTCCCTAACGTGTCACACCAAGAACATATCACAAGAGTTGTGCCTAGTAGTGTAACATCTATGCCTCAAGAGTCGACTCTCACGTGCCGTGCAATATTCATACTTCCTTAATTTACTCTATACAGAGGTCAAGACTTACCTTTTCGTCATGAATCAAGTTCCCTCACATCACACAAGAGAGTAGTTCCAAAAATAATAACATTAAGAACAATGAGGAACTCGGATAGACAGAATTCACTCTCTTAGAAAGAACGTTCATATGCCACAAAGGTGAACCATAGGCTTGCCCATAGTGTAATACTCTACTAATCGAGCCCATTCAGTCTAAGATCAAGTAGGACTTCATTTGGTTGTAATGTAGGCTAAGGGACGGGTAGGATATATTTGGATATAGTGACTAACCTCCCTAAGCACTTTTAATACAATTACTTTCTCCTTCAGACCATACTTATGTCAAACCAGGCATTCCACCACACTTCTATTTACAATAACCCAAAACTCCTTTAGGTGCAATTGTATCAAGTCACCACCTATCACAGACTACATTCATTTATTTTATTTTTTCTCTTTTTTTGCAAAACTTGCACCTTTCTTTCTATTTCATTGGTTCCACTCAAAAACCAAACCAACCACCCCACACTTTGACTTTTACATATTTTATAACAATTCAAATGCTCATGGGAGGTACTTGGGTTCAAACAGATGGGTCGTTCAAACAATTGGGTAAGGTTTGTAATGTGGTTTCCAAAGAAACAGGCTTATAGGATCAAGGGGGTTAACTATGATAGATCACATTTAGGTGGGTATACTTTATATATATGGCTTAACAAATAAATGTTTATATCACTTCTAGGACTGAATGAAGCTACTATTTCGCTTTGCAAACACCTAGGGCAAGTTCTAGGCATCAAATGTGGAGCATAGAATACAATGCAATACACCTCACACATACAGGGCACATGTTGTCTTATCAAGACACTCTCATTGAGTACTCAAGTCAGTTAAAATATACAAATTTAAGGCCCTCTACAAGAATCAACAACTGAGACTAAGCGTCACACTCTAGTGTCTATTGTGTTCAGGTGTAACAACGCTAAGGGATTCTCTTCCTATCTCAACTCGTGGCCCATAAGTATCCCCTAAAACTAAAAAGACAAAAACAAAATAAACAAAAACTAACTATACCCGGTTCAAGCAAAACCGTTGGAAAAGAACCGCGGCCCAAAGAAAAACCAAGGGGGAGTTACGACATTACCTAAAATAGAAAATCTTTTTGGTATTTTCTTTAGACTCACTTCCCTCAAGAAAACTGTCTAGGATATCCGTTGTCAGGAAGAGTCAACTATATTTATGATTTTTTTTTTTCGTCGACTTAGACCCTCAAGAACCCCGTCGAATGAGACCCGTCGTCGGGACAAGTCAACTTAAATAATTAAACTACTACTTAAAACAACCACCAAAAGGAAACAAAACTCAAAAACACAAAAAGGAAAAATATATAACAATTAATTCCAACATATATACATATACAATGAATTAATCCCCTACCCCACACTTAAAATGAATACATGTCCTCATGACATTAAAAATAAAGCAAAGTGAGGTAAAGGAACTTCCCTGAAGGATCAATCTTGGTCGGAGACTGTCCCCCGGTCCAGGTTACATGCACGACCTAGGGCTCGCAACCAAACCCATGATTTTCTTTTCCGATTTTGCAGTTTGGGTGGCTAGCACATTAACTCTCGACCCCAAGTCATCGACCGAGGTACAACCTGTCATCTCCTGCTCCAGATTGTCCGACCTCTGACTCCGACGGACCCTAGACGGGCCTGCTACGTCGGCAACATGCTCATGAGCGGGCATATCTGCCCCTACTTCTACCTGCTCTTCCTCCTCCTCCTCAGACTCACCCTCCTCGTCATCGCCACTAGCTTCCACAGCATCCTTCCCAATGGTTACTTTTTTAGCTCAAAAGGCTGCCTCTATCGACACTTTGCCATCTATCGCCAAATTTTCCGGCACCCCAGCTGCACGGCATAATCTAGTGACAAGAGAGGGGAAGAAGAAGTCATACCTCTTAATTGGACAGCGAACAAACATCTCCTCGTGCATAAGCTTTCCACGTCAAAGTTGTGGCGCGTCATTAAACACCAAATCAAACAAGCACGAGGAGAATTCACCTCTGAGGTGTTGTAGGACGGGATCAGGCGGTTGTTGATCAGATATAGCCAACACTTCACCTCAAATGTGAGTGCCGACGAGTGGAACTTTTCCCCGTATTTATACCATTTGACCTCCTTGCCAGGGGCACAGATAATTGGAAGGAACATATCCCACTGAGTAAAGTGCCTGCCATATGCCTCATTGTCATCCATCTCCGCCACTGGACCTGGCAGCCGGTAGGCACGCCTAATGGCTTCCACAGAAGCGTCCACAGGCCTCTTCCTTACGGTGACCACATAATTCCTATGCTCCAAACTGTTTGCATAAAATTCTCTCACCACCATAGCATTGATCACGTTCGGCTCTTCAAAGAACACATCCAACCAATGTCGGAGCAGCTCATTGTAAATATTTGGACAGTCATACCGAAGGGACGCTGTCTCCATGCCACATTCTGGTATTGGCTTTTTTTATTCTATTTCAGCAAACCGGTCCTGACCCTTAGCGGATACGAACTTGTTGCTATTATAAGGTCGAGCATCAGTGGATGTTCGTCCTCTCGATGATTCCGCCCGTATGCTGGATGAAGACCCGGTGGCTTGACGCTTTCTGGAGGGTTCCATCGTACCTATAATAAGGACATCACTAGCCCAGCACAAAAGAGGTAACCCAACTATGGTTACTCAGACTTCACCCTTACAATTGGTCACAATTATCATTGACATTCATTGTGGAATTTAAACAAACAATTGGTGGGCATCATTCACCGGTGCCCCCAATTAATCATGTTCAAACCTCATTACCACCACAGTTGCCCAAAATTCACCCAACTAAGTCAAGAGATACAACTCCACAATTATCACCACCCACAGGCACTAAGCATACACTACAAATTACTTCTAAGAAGAGAGAAGAAAGAACTACGACCTAACAAAAATTAAAAATAAAACCTAACAAAAAATAAAAAAAATTGGCAAAGAGAAAACATACATGTGGTGTGAGAATTGAGAGTACTTTGAGGGAGGGAGAGAGGCGTGCGTTTTCTTTTTGGGTGGGGAGAGAAAAAGTTTAGAAGAGAAGTGTTTTAGGAGGAGTAGGAGAGGAGGGGGGTTAGGGTTTTGGGGTGGGGGTAAATTAAAATCAAAATCAAAATAAATAAAAAAAATTTACACTTACAAACCTGCCAATGATAGCACGGTCGTAGCGCGATCGTAGCGCGTTCATAGCGCGGTCGTAGCGCATTCATAGCGCGGTCGTGCTAGTTACACAGTTTTGAGGCCCTTTAGCGCGATCACTAGCGCGCCCGCGCTAGTAGTGTGGAGACGAGGCAGAATGGAGTCCCTTTTAGTGCGTCCACTAGCACACTCACAAGCATGCCCGCGCTACTCCCAGGCAGAAAGGTCCTTGATTAGCGCGGGCACTAACGCGGCCGCGCTACCCCAAGCCTCGAAATTTTCACCTTTTTCTATCCTTTCCTCAGTGTGGCTGGATTCCACCCTCGCCTAAGCACACCTGCATGTGTTAGTACTTACAACAATTCAACTACTATTCAACTATACTAAAAACACTACACGTTGGGTTGTCTCCCAACCAGCGCCTTAGTTAATGTCGTGGACAACAATAACAACAAGTCAATGGGTTGCCTCCCATGAAGCTCTTGATTTAGCGTCGCGGCACGACGCAGACTCTTGCCATCACTCCTCATTTGTGTATTGGGGTTCCTCCAGAGTTATCACCATGTTGTCTCATTTTTCTTCAATCATACCAAGGTAATGTTTCAACCGCTGCCCATTCACTGTGAATTTGTTCATCCCATCTTCTGATTCGATCTCTACAGCTCCACTTGGGAACATTTTCAACACTTTGAACGGTCTTGACCATCGAGACTTTAACTTAACCGGGAACAACCTCAATCTTGAGTTGTATAGCAGCAATAGCTCACCGGGTTTGAAGTTCTGATCCAAGATATGCTTGTCATGCATCAACTTCAGCCTCTCTTTAAATAGTCGAGCACTCTCAAATGTGTGGAACCAGAATTTCTCAAGATCATGCAGCCCATTAACTCTGTTGGTGCTCGTTGTTTCCATGTCTAAGTTTAACTGCCTCAGTGCCCACAGTGCTTTATGTTCGAGCTCAACCGGAAGGTGGCATGCCTTACCAAATACCAACTTGTATGGTGACATACCAATTGGCGTTTTGAAGGCTGTATGGTACGCCCACAATGCATCATCCAACTTCTTAGCCCAATCAGTTCTTGTTGCATTCACTGTTTTTGAGAGGACGCTTTTGATTTCCCTGTTGGACACTTTAACATGCCCGCTTGTTTGTGGGTGGTACGGTGAGTCTACCTTTTGGCGAACTCCATACTTCTCCAACAAGCATGCAAATGCTCTATTGCAAAAGTGAGAGCCACCATCGCTAATTATTGCTCTAGGGGTGCCAAAACGGGTGAAGATGTTTTTCTTTAAGAAATTGGTCACTCCCATTACATCATTGGTTGGGAGAGCAACTGCTTCGACCTACTTAGAGACATAGTCAACGGCAACCAGTATATACTTGTTACCGTATGAGTTGATGAACGACCCCATGAAGTCGATCCCCCACATGCCAAATACTTACACCTCTTGGATTGTGGTCATTGGCATCTCATGACTACGGGATATGTTGCCCGTCTTTTGACATTCATCGCAGCTTTTGACCCAAGCATGGGCATCCTTGAACAATGTAGGCCAGTACAGTCCTGATTCTAACATCTTTGTTGTTGTCCGGACTCCTCCAAAGTGTCCACCATATGGCGAAGCATAGCAGGCCTGCAAAACAGAGAGTTGTTCTTGCTCGGGGATACACCGTCGGAACATATTATCAACACATATTTAGAACAATAACGGCTCATCCCAATAATGCGACTGACAATCCCGCAAAACACGTTTCTTTTGAACTGAGGAGAAATCATGCGGTACTAGACCACATGTCAAGTAATTAGCAATATCAGCATACCATGGTGCCTTCTCCGTTGTCACAGCAAGTAATTGCTCATCCGGGAAAGTCTTAATGATATCTTCAACCTCTGTTCTCTTATCTGCCCCTTCCAACCTCCAGAGGTGGTCTGCCACTTGGTTGTTTGTCCCCTTTCGGTCATGAATCTCCAGGTCAAATTCTTGTAGCAACAAAACCCAGCGAATCAGACGGGGCTTTGACTCTTTTTTTTACTATCAAATACCTAATGGCTGCATGAACAGTATAAACAATAACTTTTGAGCCAATAAAATATTACCTGAATTTGTCGAAGGCAAACACTACAACGAGTATTTCCTTTTCAGTGATCGTGTAGTTCAGTTGTGCACCACTAAGCGTCCCACTTGCATAGTAAATTGGGTGCATAATTTTCTCCTTATGCTACCCCAAACCCGCTCCTACCGCATAATCACTGGCGTCGCACATCAGCTCGAATGGTTGCTCCCAGTCGGGTGCAACAATGATGGGTGCGGTCACCAGTCTCTTCTTCAGGTCCTCAAATGCCAACCTGCAAACATCAGAGAACAGAAAATGCTGGTCTTTTTCAAGCAGCCTACATAAAGGGTTAGCAATCTTTGAAAAAACCTTGATGAACCGCCTGTAGAATCCGGCGTGCCCAAGGAAACTCCTCACTGCTCTCACCAAAGTGGGTGGTGGGAGCTTCTCAATTATGTCAACTTTTGCATGGTCTAATTTAATCCCCATTTTGGACACTCTATGTCCCAGCACTATTCCTTCGTGTACCATAAAATGGCACTTCTCCCAGTTCAGCGACAGATTTGTCTTCACGCATCGTTTGAGCACCCTTTTGAGGTTATGTAGACAATCTTCGAATGAATCTCCCACAACGAAGAAATCATCCATAAATACCTCCATAATTTCTTCGACCATGTCGGTAAAGATGGCTAACATACACCGCTAGAATGTGGTCGGTGCATTGGAAAGTCCAAAGGGCATTCTCCGAAAGGTAAAGATACCATACGGGCATGTGAAGGACGTTTTCTCTCTATCTTCCGGAGCTATTGAGATTTGATTGTACCCTGAGTATCCGTCCAAGAAACAAAAATAGGATCGCCCAGCTAACATGTCAAACATCTGATCAATGAAGGGTAAGGGGAAATGGTCCTTTCGGGTGGCTGCGTTTAGTTTTCTATAATCCATGAAAATTCGCCACCCGGTGACTGTACGAGTTGATATCAACTCGTTCTTCTCATTTTGTAAAACAGGCATTCCGCCCTTTTTCGGTACACACTGGACGGGGCTCACCCAATTGCTGTCAGAGATGGGAAAGATGATGCCCGCGTCCAGCCACTTGATCACCTCTTTTTTTACTACCTCTTTCATATTCGGGTTCAGCCTTCGTTGATGTTCCCTGGAAGGTTTGTGCCCTTCTTCTAGAAGAATTTTGTGCATGCAGAAAGCTGGGTTGATACCCTTTTATGTCTTCCAAAGTCCAACTAATGGCAGCTTTGCACTCTTGCAACACTTTCAGTAATTGTTCAACCTGCACAGCTAGCAAACCAGATGATATGATAACAGGCAAAGTAGAATTGGGACCCAAGAAAGCATACCTGAGGTGGGCTGGAAGTGGCTTCAGTTCCAGTTGTGGTGGTGTCTCAATTGATGGTTTTGCAGGTGGTGTAGCTATCTCTTCTAAATAAAGGGGCTCAACTCGAGGTTCCCTCTTCCAAAATCCTTGGCCTTCAAGTGCCATGACCCATTCTGTCAACCCTTCGCCATCTATTTCCTCTAAATTTGTCAAACAGGCTTCCAACGGATCTTTGGCATTAAGGGTCTCATCTTCATCATGTAGGATCACATCCACCGCCTCCACTAGTGAGCAGTTTGTATATTCACTAGGTCTCCTCATGGATTGTTGGACGTTGAATATCACTTCTTCATCGTTCAACCTCATTTTTAATTCCCTAGTCTCACAATCAATCAGTGCTCTCCTAGTGGCTAAATATGGCCTTCCCAAAATGATGAGAATCTCCTCATCTACTTGGCAGTCCAGAATAACAAAGTTCGCAGGGAATACAAACTTCCCCACTTGCACCAGCACATCATCAAGAATCCATGTCGGTCTTTTGACCGTGCGATCAGCCAGTTACAACAGCATAGAAGTCGGCCTAGCTCTGCCAATGCCCAGCTTTGTGTAGATTGCCAAAGGCATCAAGTTTATGTTGGCTCCTAAGTCACACAATGATTTTTCAAAAGCATAACTCCCAATGGTACACGGAATAGTGAAGCTACCTGGATCAGACATCTTTTGAGCCATGGGTCTAGTCACTACCGCACTGCATGTCTGTGTGTGAGTTATTGTGGACAGGTCCTGAAAGTCAAATTTCTATGACATCGGGTATTTCATCATCTTCGCATAGCCTGGAATTTCCCTCAAAGCATCCATCAGAGGAACATTCAATTGAATCTGACGAAGAATCTCCATAAATTTCCTGTATTGATCCTCTTTCTTTTGTTTTGCCAATCTCTGAGGGAATGGTGCAGGCATCACTTTTTGTCCACTGTTTGCTGGCTGTTCTTTGTTGGAATTTTATGGAACAAGAGCGGCCACTTGTTCTGCAACTTGTTCACTTTCTTTGGCCTTACCCTTTTCAACATGGGCTTGTTCAACCACCACTTCAGTGAGTTCTGCTGATTCATCTATCTCGATTGGAACTGGAGTGGTTGGTGTAGTCTCTCTTCTGGGCTGAGCAACCTCTTTCTCCATGTCTAAATTCCTCCCATTCCTAAGACTAATTGTCATCAGCTGATTCGGGTTTAGCTCCTTTGGATTAATGTTTGTGTCAGCCGGCAATGCCCCCTAGGGGCGGTTATTTAAGGACATGGACAACTGCCCCAGTTGAGTTTCAATCCCCTTAATTGCTGGATCGTGTACTGCCAACTTTTCCTGCATCTTACCATTCGTGCCAATGAGTTGTTGCAGCATACCCCTGATCTCCACCATGTTACTGTCTTGTTGCTGATGGGGTGGTTGATATGTCAACTGTTGCTGGTTCTGCTGCTGATAGCCTTGCTGTCTCTGATATGGAACCACTTGGCCTTGTGGTCGTACACCTCCAGGTTGTGGCATGTTAGGTCTGTACTGCTGGTTGGGTGATGGCCCCCATTGTTGTCCTCCTTGTCTCTGACCCCCAAAATTGTTAACATAATTCATATCCACTCTGAGACCCTGTTTGTCACCTTCTCCACTCAAAGAACACACATAAGACTGATTGATGCAAGGGGTACACAGTCCTCCATTTGTTATATCAACGATATGCACTTGCTTTATACCCATCTCGTTAATCTTCTTCGACAGTATACTAATCTGGGTCATGAGTGTGGATATGTTCTCTGCATGTGAATTAGTTGGGTCAAGAGGAACTAAATGCACTATCGGTGTCAGGGTCGTACCTCTCATTATCCATCCTGAATTCTGAGTCATCTTGTCAAGAAGGATTTTGCACTCAGTAAATGTCTTGCTCAGAAAAGCACCCCCAGCTGAAGCGCCTACATTTGCTTTCAAATTGTCCGCTAGCCCCATGTAGAATCTCTGGCCGGGCATCTGGTCTGGAATACCATGGTGAGGACACTACACTAGCATCCCTTTGAATCTTTTCTAAGTCTCCTGCAAGGTTTCAGTGAACTTCTGCTTGTACTACAATATCTCGTCAATCTGTCTTGCACTCTTGTTGGGAGGGTAGAACTTATTCAGGAACTGCTTGACTAATTCCTCCCACGTGGCAATGGAGTTTATTGGGAGTGAATTCAGCAAGTCTGAGCTTCCCCAGTCACTGAGAACAGGAATAGTAGCAGCTTGATGGACTCCGGGGTCACATTTGGCTGCCTTTGGGTCACACAAATCGACAGAAAATTGTTCAGGTGTTGTTGAGGATCTTCAATGTGTGACCTGGAGAACAATTCCTTATTCTGCAGAAGATGCAGCATATTGTTGGTGAGCTGGAATGTCTCCGCTTGTATTTGGGGCACAGCAATGGCAGTGGCCAGGTTGTCAGTTGTTGGTTGTGCCCAATCATAGAGTGCAGCTTCTAGCATAAGAGGTGCCACCACTTCATCGTTTGTTACAAGAGGTACCCGGTTGTTTGCGTTGACGTTATCCACGTTTTCCATTTCAAGTTGCGGTAAGTGTTTGTCCTTCTTGTTAGCATGGTTTAATACCCGAAATGTTTTCTCGGGATCTGAGAGTCCTTCAAGAAGTTTACCAGTCCTTGAAGAGTTTCTAGGCATACACCTACATCACACAAGAATTCAAACGTAAGAATTTCAATGAAAAATTATTTAACACCGTAGAAAATTGAGCTAAACAAATAATTCTAGCAATACTTCTGAGTTGTAACAAATAACACTGTTAGTTCCCCGGCAACGGCACCAAAATTTGATCACGCCCAACTATGTCTTATAAAAGACAAAGCGGTCATTGCAAATATAATCCGATTTATAGTCCGGAGTAGACTCCTCAGGGAACTAACTTATCTATTACAACTTGTGGTAATGCTAATATAAGCTCAGACAATTTCCGGATGCAACAATAAATATTGGGATTTGTTTAACTAAAGTTAAAACAATATTAAAACTAAAAATATTCTAGATTAAAGATAATTCAATGGTAAAAAGATCTAGGGTATTTTTTTCCCCAATTGCTGGATTAAGTCTTAACTCTTTTGCTATAATATCATCGTAATACTCTATGAGGATTATGTTGTCGCCTACCGCAATAATCTCTCGATCAACTACGATAATTTACTAGAACATTCTCTCGAAATACTCTAGCTGATAGTTTATACTGCTCAAAATTATATCCCACCAGAGTTTCGTTATCTCTAACCCCACTTTTAAATTCAAGTAACGAATCTCTTCAATTACCCAAAAGTGGTGGTGTTCAACAACAATCTAACCTAGTATTCTTTCTCAAGAAACACAAGGAAATTAGACGCGATTAATCAAGGGCCCAGTCAATTAATCTCCATACAAAACGTAGTTGAACAATCATAGAATAACCCCGACTCGATTATAACAAAATTAAGTCAAAACTTCATCTAACAATTGGTTACATCAACCCTAGACGGATTGTTTAGCTACTCATGCTAAAATACAAAGAAAGCATAGAATAATTTGTCATTCCCAAAACAATGACAAAAGATGGAGAATACAAAAAAACGATAATTGTAGCCTGGTCTTCTCACACTTGTTCTCCTCCCCAAAGTTGATCTAAAACAAGTTTAAAACCTAGATAGCCTTTCTTTTGGGCGAGCTGGACCTTTTATAGGTTAAGAGGAATTGCCCTCGAGCTTCCAATTTTACCCCTGAATTTACCGCGTGCTGGACGGGACTAGCGCGGCCGCGCTAGTGCCCGTGCTACTGGCCATGCCAATAGCATACCATACTGTCCCTTTCTTCTGAACTAGCATGGCTATGCTCGTGATCGCGCTAAATGCACTTGACTCTGCCTGTTTCTCCTGGACTAGCGCGGCCGCACTATGACCGTGCTATGGGCCACGCTAATCAACATTCATACTGCACAGCGTTGTTTTCTCTAGCTTGACCCACGCTAGAGGGGCTCAGCTATTTTCCCTTTTTTTTCATCTGTCCTCCACATGCATTAAATTTCGAGGGGCCTTTCTTGCTTTAATTTAGCTCCAAACACTGTCCTAGGTCCTCATAAGCACGACTTGCTCCTGAAAAACATAAAATTCACAATTAGAGTCATTTTATCGTCATTTAACCTTCCTAGAACAGTGAATCATAGTAAAGCTCGGGTATAAATAGTCGCTAAACTACATAAATCTAGCCTATTATCAGACATCGCCGACCATACAAAGCCTCAAACTGAGCCATCGCAATGCTGGACTGATAGTTGTTGTTGTAAGCAAACTCGGCCAAGGGCAAGAACAGATCCCAATGCCCTCCAAAGTCAATCACACATGCTCTAAGCATGTCCTCCAATATCTGAATTGTCCGCTCCGACTGCCCGTCAGTCTGTGGATGGAATGTTGTGCTGAGCTCTACACGGGTGCCTAACTCACTCTGTACGACTCTCCAGAAATGCGAAGTGAACTGAGGACCTCTATCTGATATGAAGGACACAGGCACACCGTGCAACCAAACTATCTCCTAAATGTAGATCTTGGCCAACCTCTCTGAAGTGTAAGTAGTGGCTACTGGAATTAAGTGTGCCGACTTGGTCAACCTGTCAACAATGACCCATACTGCATCGAACTTCCGCAAAGTCCATGGAAACCCAACTACGAAGTCCATAGTGATGCGCTCCCATTTCCACTCAGGTATAGTCATCTGGTGGAGTAGGCCTCCTGGTCTCTGGTGCTCATACTTAACCTGCTGACAATTTAGGCATCTAGCTACATACTCCACTACGTCTTTCTTCATCCGCCGCCACCAATAATGCTGTCTCAGATCACGATACATCTTCGCAGATCCTAGATGAATAGAATACCATGAACTATGTGCCTTCTCTAGAATCCACTCCCTCAGGCCATCAACATTAGGAACACATAGGTGACCCTGAAGTCGCAAAACACCATCCACGCCATTAGAAACCTCCTTGGCACCACCCTGTAGTACAGTCTATCAGAGAACTGCCAAGTGCAGATCATCAAACTCTCGAGCCTTGATCTGTCCCAATAACAAAGACTGAGCAACAACACATGCAAGAACTCGGCCTCTACCTCGGCCTCTAGCAACGGGGGGAGCAGCTTCTCCCGGGTTTGGAACGTCAGCCGTATGCGTCTTCACCATCAGTGAGAGAATGGAAGAATGAAATTTAGTACACCATCAACTGCACGATAGAGGATGAATAAAGAGTTTCCTAACACCTTATAGCCTCCCGAAGATAAGTACAGACGTCTTTGTACCGATCCGCAAGACTCTATTAGGGTTGCCCATTACTTGTGAGACCTATGTGAACCTAGTACTCTGATACCATGTTTTCACGACCTAATTTCCATTTTAGGTCGTGATGGCGCCCAACACCGATGTTAGGCAAGCCAACACTAATCAAATAATGGGTTCCATTTATCTTACCAAAACATCTCTAACATTTAATTAACTTAAATTTAAAGCATTCGATAAAGAATGTTTAGGCAATTTAAAACTAAAATGACCAAAAGAAGTCATAATTAAGTGATTACATCCCAAAAGAATAGTCTAGTAATGTGTGAGCCAAGAACTAGTGTCACAAGTATATGGGCATCTAGTATAATGTACAAAAGAATATATCTACCCTGCTGCCTAAAATATAATAGACAGTCAAAAACAAAAGAGAGACTCCAACACGCTGTTGAACGGCATCAGAAGGGAGCAGCTCACCATGGAAATCTCGGACCAAATATCAAGAATGCACTCCGGACGGGTAGCTAGATGCACCTGCGTACAGAAGCGTAGTATGAGTATATAAACAATATGTACCCAGTAAGTATCTAGTCTAACCTCGAAGAAGTAGTGACGAGGGGTCGACTTGACACTTACTAGGGCCAAACAATATATATTTAAGTATGAGTCTAAGCATGGATATTAATGCTAGCTAACAGATAGTAACAGGAAATGACCAGACTTTCCAAAAATATACATTTAAGTTTCTATCATTTCAATTGACAATTTATATTTCAAGGCCTTTAAAGCATATTTAAATCACAAAAAAGTGCCAAGCAAATAGCATGCGCTTGTAATGCCGAGGACGTACGGTCCGATCCAACAAAATAATAAAAATGTGCACTGCCGAAGGGTCGAACGGCGTGTACCATAGATGCATCTATTAACATGCCGAGGCGAACGGCCCGCTCCCATGAGAGTAATGGAAAGGATCACCCAGCTCGCGGAATATAATTGCGAAGCAGTTACATATAAACATAACATGTTTTCCTCAATCCTTTTAAAATGATAATTTACTTGAAACCTTCAAATTCTTAAGATCTTGAAATGAATTCCCATCCAATACAAATAGTGCATATAATTAATTAATAGTATTCACAAAGCATGGTATAAGCCTAAAACTATCCGAACATAACAGGAATAGTCACTACATACGGACTCTCGTCACCTCGTGCGTACATATACCCCCACAAATAATCACATATTATATAAATTCACTTATGGGAAAATTTCCCTCTTACAAGGTTAGAAAGAGACTTACCCCGTATCAAAGCCCACTTCCCAATTCAATGACGCGCTCAAACCTCCAAATTGGATGTCCAACAACTCGAAACTAGCCAAACATTACATAAATCAATCAATCTATGCTCAAAAGTTCATAATTCCACCATCTATGTGATTACCCAACCTAATTTGCAAGATTCCTAAAATTCACCCCTAGGCCCACATGCTCGGATTCCGAAAATTTTCAAAGGAAATCGTTACCCATAACCTTAGGATCAAGAATATGTGCTTTTTACTAGATTTCATAACAAATTTCGTGGTTAAATCTTATTTTTTTATCAAAACCCTAGGTTTTACTTTAAACCCACAATTTTCACTAATTTACATATTAAAATCTACCCATAAATTATGTACTAAACTCACATTAGATAGAATTTACTTACCTAACAAGACTAGGTCGAAATCTCCTTCTCAAGAGCTCCCTAATCGCCCAAAGTTGAAATAAATGACCCATAAATGCCTAAGTCCCGTTTGTAAAAGAACCTTACTGCCTCCAGTTCTTTCGCACCTACGGCGCGTGGACCGCACCTGCGGTGTCGCTTCTGCGGACCATCGTCCGCATCTGCGAAAAGGGGAAGGACTGGCTAGGGTCGCACCTGCAGTTCCGCTTCTGCAGAAAAGGGACCGCATCTGCGGAACCTGGGCTCCGCTCTTAGGCCGCATCTACTCAGATTCGCCCGCACCTGCGGCTGCCCAACCGCAGGTGCGATCGCACCAGAACTAGTGCACCAGTAGCTCATTCTAAGCTTGGACTCGACTCGCGCGACGTCTGAATGGCATTCGGGGCCCCCGAGGCCCCGTCTAAACATACCAACAAGTTCTAAATCATAAAACGGACTTGCTCGAACCTTTGGAATGCCCGAAACAACATTAAAACTAAGAATCACACCCTAAAATCAATTGAATTAATTATGAACTTTAAATTCTTCAATCTACTTCCAACATGTCGAAACGTACTTATACTACTCAGAATGATTCCAAATTTTGTGTACAAGTCCCAAATGACATTACGGAACTATTCCGGTCTCGGAATTCCGTTTGGAGCTCGATATCACCAAAACGCGTTCCAAACCACATTTATAGAACTTCTAAAACCTTCAAGAAATCCAACTTTCACTATTAGCACCGAAACGCTCCCGTGTCATTCGAAACCCGTTCCTAATATATGCCCAAGTCCGAAATCATCATACGAACCTATTGGAACCGTCAAATCCCGATTCCGAGGTCGTTTACCCAAAAGATTGACCGAAGTCAAACTTGGCCTTTTAAGCCAACCTTAAGGAACCAAGTGTTCTGATTCCAACCCAAACTCTTCCAAATCCTGAACCCAACCATCCCGCAAGTTATAAATCAATAAAAATAAATACGAGAAGTCTTATTTAGATGCACGGGGTTCTAGAAGGCAAAACGACCGATCGAATCGTTACATGAGAAAAAATTAATTGAACCTGAGATGTCAAATTCAATGTATATTTTGTTGTCAATATGCTGGAGCATGTGTGCGCGTTTGTATCATAATAAAATGTCGTCGAGATAACACTGAATTTTTTACCTTTAAAAGTATATTTAATGTTAACTTATATCACCATATAATTTGTATGTTATTAAATATTTTTATCTTAAATTTAGGCTGTCAAGTATTTCGTAGTCAACTGTTATTGGTTGCAAAGTTGCCTATGAAAGATTTGCTTAAATGTTACCACTTGCTTCAATCAATTCTTGTTTTCTTTATAAAAAAAAAAGGCAGTAATAGGAAAATTTGGTGAAGAAAAAAGGTATCGAATGTGCTTGCAATATAAACTTTATTTGTTAATGGATAAAAAGAATTGGTAAGATTACAATAGCAAAGTGATTTATAACTCAACAAAGGAGCTTAGAAAATTGGATCACCTAAAATTTTATATTTTTTAATATAGATTTCATATTAACTAACATGGGCAAATGCAGATGTTACTACTAAACTAGTAAATATGTCCGCGCTTTATGCGGTTAAATTAACGGTATGATTATTTCTTTTTCTAATACCAAAATATTAAAAGAGTTACCAGTAATAAACGCTTAATTTTGTACTTCCATCTCAATTATTTTCTAAAAATTTCTAGTTGATACGTTTAAAATACTTCTATTTTCACAATTTAAGAATTTAATAAGTTTATATTCGAGTAATATTTTACTTTTCTTTACCTTTATAAAAAAAAAAAAATTAGTTCTAGTTCTCGAAATACAAAAAAATAAGAAAAGCAAAAATAGTTTATCATTTACAATTCCCATTACCTTGACATTTTGAATTTTTTTTTCTCCGGTGACATTTTTGAATTCCTCATCTCCCTTTTTGTCATTTTTCTTTTTGATATCTATCCTTTGATTTTCTTAAAATCTTCTTTTTTCTATCACTTTTTATTTTGATAATTTTCTCCATCTACTCCTTTCTTATATTTATTTTAATTCATTCCAACATTATCTTCTGTTCCCATCTTTCTTCAGCTTCTTTTCATTTTTTTCACCTTGCATTCCTTTTTTTCCAATATTCATATCATTCAATTCCTCCAGTAAAATTAAAAATCGATGTTCTTCCTTAAATAATCTAAGTCAATTCCCCTTTTTCCTCTTACTAATAAAGTCATTTTCTCTCTTGATCAATTTTTTTGTTTATTATATTTTGTACTATATAAAAAAGTCAAAAATCACTTTCTAAAATAATCTTAATTATACCTCCTCTCATCCCCTCTCTCTATCTCTCTCACACATCTCTTTATAAAACTAAATCCGATGTTAAAAATCAAAGTTAGACATTTATGTTATAAACAATAAAAGAAGAAGAACAATATTGTACAGAAAGAGAGAGAGGAAATTCTTATTGAATTTTGGGATCAATTACAATAGAAGAGGACCTCTCTATTTATAGGGAAAGAGTGACTTAGCCACCAAGTAACAAACCCTAGAATCTCTCTAGAATATAGACATTCACCATAAATAGAATTCTATTTATAACACTCCCCCTTGAATGTCTATTCAACAAATAATGTGCCTCATTAAAATCTTAACTAAAATAAAACCAATGGGAAAAAATTCTAGAAAGGGAAAAAGAGTACACGTGTTTAGAAATGTGCCTTTTTGTTGCCTCGTTAAAAACCTCGCAAGGAAAACCCAGTGGAACAAAATCTTGTAAGGGAAAAAGAGTGCAACGCGCATTAACTCCCTCTGATGAGAGCATCAATTCACATCCTTGAGCCTTCGCATTCCAATCTTGTGTATTTGCTTCTTGAAGCTTGACATCAATAGAGATTTGGTGAACAAATCAGCCATATTATCACTTGAATAAATATGTTGCACCTTAAAATCATCATTCTTGTATATATATAATGTCTTCATATAATGTCGTGGAATAGCCTTTTCAGTGTCTCCATGGAGGAAAAAATTTTTGCTATCACATTATCATACTTATAGTTATAGCAAGATACATATGTGCACAAATTGCACGTAGGATGTAGTACTNAAAAAGAGTACACATGTTTAGAAATGCGCCTTTTGGTTGCCTCGTTAAAAACCTCGCAAGGAAAACCCAGTGGGACAAAACCTTGTAAGGGAAAAAGAGTGCAACGCGCATTAACTCCCTCTGATGAGAGCATCAATTCACATCCTTGAGCCTTCGCATTCCAATCTTGTGTATTTGCTTCTTGAAGCTTGACATCAATAGAGATTTGGTGAACAAATCAGCCATATTATCACTTGAATAAATATGTTGCACCTTAAAATCATCATTCTTGTATATATATAATGTCTTCATATAATGTCGTGGAATAGCCTTTTCAGTGTCTCCATGGAGGAAAAAATTTTTGCTATCACATTATCATACTTATAGTTATAGCAAGATACATATGTGCACAAATTGCACGTAGGATGTAGTACTTCATGACCAAGAATTGTATATGCTTTAAGCAATATCCTTCAAGAATTGTCATATAAGTCATATAATAGACTTTAATTAGATGCATATCAAGTTTTCATGTCATACTAGACAAATAAGATATCGAAAACTGATTGCATATATCATTGACTTTATATTTTCAAGTGTTTGAACTGCAGGCCCAAATACTTTTCTTTCATATGAAACCAATTCTATTTGAATTGTGTCTCTTCTATTTGGCCAATATTTTTGTGTCAGTATTCGACAAACTTAAGATCGTCATCTATACTTAGCGCTATGATAGATGTCGTTGACGAACATTTTATATCGGTTCCAATATTTTTTTTTTCATAAAGACATAACATAGAGATCTCTTCATTTATATTTTCAGGTACCTGAACCTCTCTTGAGATTTTATGAAGTGTTAGTCATGTGATTTTCTAGATCACTTGCCTCCTTTATTATGATCATTTTGATCATTTGTTCATCTTCTTTATCAAGAAGTTTAGTTGAAACCGATCTATCTATACGCTTTAAGTGTGCCATAGACATTGTTCTTCTAGGACTTATTCTAAATATGAGCATTTTCAGTGAGAATATAGTTACTTTCTTTGGGTCAGCAAATGCGTCTGGCATGCTTTGCAATATATTGCAGATGAATCATCTTTTTATGAACTTCAAGTTCATATTATCTTGTTCGAGGATCTATATGGACAAATGATAATTCTTTCCACGTAATTTTTTTCTCAACTGTTTATCATGCCTCCCTCTCATGTTAGAAAATCTAATTTTCTTCCTCAATTTTGGGAATCCATCTTTGTCGTGTTATGGTGTTAATCAAAATATACATCGTACATCAATAATAATAGGATGGAATAATTTGGTTCCTGACCCTGAACCACTTGTGAGGGGAGAATGTAATATACTTTCATATATAATGTATATCAAATTAATATAAACAACTTAGTTCTCATAAGTAATGGTTTATCTATTAAGTGGAGGCACTCAATAAATCATTTTGCTAAACCAGTTGTGATATAACCAACTTATCAAGATAAAGTCTTGAATAGAAAATTTGAAAATTATGCTCTAAATTAAATTATTGAGTAAGTTATCTCGCAAACAGCAGGTTGCGTGTTAATAATAATTGCACATGTAACCATATCATAGATGCATCTTATGTGGTATATATGGCAGGTGAATGTGCTCATATTCTCCTTTTCTATTTCCAGCATTCATGGGATTCAATCCCAATTTCAGTTGGCCTATTAATTAATGAGAACAAGCAATATTAGAGAATTCGTAAATGCGTCTGCATTTGATTTGATATTCTTTGCAAATGGATAATCTTTTGCACATCTTTTTCACAAATAGAGGTACGTGGATAAAGATGAGACAATGATGGATTTTTCCACAAAATTTTCCGTTTGGTTACACCAATTTCTCCCCCTTAATTTTAGAAAAAGTGTCTCATCGAATCGACAATCTTCTTTGGGGACCCATTTTGGTGCGATATGGCGGTGCTACAAGCACACATTTTGTGCATCCGAAAATTCTTAAATGGGATGCATTAGGTTCATGACCCAAAATTAATTACAACGGGGAATATTTATGATAATTTGTCGGGCTGAGACGAACTAGCATTATTGCATGCAAAATGGCGTGACCCCAAACAGAAGTAGGCAGCCTCGTTTTCATGAGTAACGGTCTTGCTATCAATTGCAGACTTTCAATTAAAGACTCAGCAAGGCCATTTTGAGTGTGAAAATGAGCTACAGGATGTTCCACTTTTATCCCAATTGATAAGCAATAATCATTAAATGCTTGGGATAAAAACTCAACAGCATTATCAAGTCTAATAGACTTAATTGGATTATCGGGAAATTGCACCCGTAATCGAATTATTTGTGCCATTAATTTTGCAAACGCGAGGTTGCGAGATGACAATAGGCATACATGAGACCATCTAGAGGATGCATCTATTAAGATCATAAAATATCTAAACGACCCACTAGGGGATGAATAGGTCCACAAATGTCCCCTTGTATACTTTCTAAAAACGCAGGGGACTCAATCCCAACCTTTGTTGGTGATGGTCTTATAATTAACTTGTCTTGATAACAAGAAGTGCAAGAAAATTCATTATTTAAAAGAATCTTTAAATTCTTTAATGGATGCCCATTTGAGTTTTCTATAATTTATCTCATCATAATTGATCCAGGATGTCCTAATCGATCATGCCAAAGTATAAAAGTATTGGAATTAGTAACCTTATGATTTACAATATAATGTGTTTCAATTGCACTAATTCTTGTCCAATACAAGCCACAAGATAAAGATGGGAACTTCTCAATAACCCTCTTTTGGCCGGAGACATTCTTGGTAATGATGAGATATTCAAGATTATTCTCATCTATTGTCTCAATATGATATCCATTTCGGCGGATATCTTTAAAACTCAACAAGTTCCTTTTGGACTTGGAGGAGAACATTGCATTCTCTATGACAAGTATTGTTCCTTTAGGCAGAGTTATAGTAGCTCTTCCAGAGCCTTAAATTAAATTACTACTACCAGAAATTGTAGTAACATCTGCCTTACACATACTTAAATGAGAGAAATATTTCTTCTCTTTGAATATTGTATGTGTCGTACATGAATCAACTAAACAAATATTTTTACAATTAAACTTTGATCCAAGTTTGCTTTGTGAGTTATCCATATTTGCTTCCCAAGGTTTAACATACAAAAGAAATATACAAATAAATATTAGTATCAATGGTTCAATAATGACCTTTTAATCTATTTTCGATCAAACCAAATAGTGCTACGTCTTTATAGATATAAATAATTCCCATAATAGTAGGCAGGTATTAATTCTACGTCTTTACAGTCATTTACTGCTAATGCTTTTGTCCGATTGACAAGGACCGTACTAATAATTAATTCTCTTTCTGAAATAGTAATAGAATGCAACATTATACTAATTCAAATAGGACAATAACACATAATAATAGAATCCCGCATATTTTGAGAGTTCCAAATCATACCGATTACATATAGACAAGAACACCATGATACATAGTATTAAAATAATTTCAAGGTATTAAATGTAACTTTTTAGAGATTACACTGATTCAAGGAATGAAAACTAAAGTATCGGTAGTGCAAGAAAATTGTTCGAGCAAACTAAAAAATATTTCCTCTTTTACCATTTTGTTATAATAGAATTTATTTAATTAAAACGAACTAAAACTATTTCATAAAATAAATAATATTGATCGATACTAATAACTACTACTCATGTAAAGGACTATGATTACTTGATGTTTATTCATTAACTACTAAGAATAGGCAAAAATAAAAATTGAACTACTCAATCATCTTTAACCGCGGATCCATCACCAATCAAGTGGTCTATTTTTCCATCAGGGCGCTCAAAGAAGTCTGCCACATCTAAGTGGGTGATGTCAAATTCATTGTCATAGACAAAATTAGCTTCAGGGCCTTTATTCTTTAGAGATGCTTAATAAAGCTCAACCAAATATCTTGGTACACGACAAATTTTTTGCCCAATGACCTTTTCCACCACAACGATAACATTCAGTCTCTGAACCATTTGCCTTTGGCTTCTCATATTTCCCTTTCCACTTTTGGTGGTTATTTTTCTTTGGGGGGTGATTAACACCAGGAAAATTTCTTCTTTGTCCACGACCACAGCCACGACCACGACCATTAATAGGGCCACGACTTTTCTCACGTTTGGCATAATGGGAATACACTTCATTCACTTCAGGTAATGGTGTAGACCCAGTGGGTCAATTTTCGTGATTTCTCATGAGCAAGTCATTATTTCGCTCAGCCACAAGGAGAAGAGAAATCAACTCTGAGTACTTCTTGAAACCTTTATCTTGGTATTTCTATTGCAAGACCATATTGGAAGCATGAAATANTGGCGCAAGAAAATCAAGGCTTTAGCACAGTCTTGGGTAGATGCTTTATTTTTATCTTTAATGGCGTCTGCAAGACCCATTGCATCTAAATGGATTTCAGTATCCAACACCCATGTCATATAGTTCTTGCTCGAAACTTCTAGGGCAACAAACTTTCTTTTGATAATGTCAGTCATAATTAAAAGAAAAAGAGAGAAGAAAAGTTATACATTAATCTTCTCAAAGAGCTTTTTGAGACGGTAGAGTCTCGTGCTGATAACGTGTTATAAACAATAAAAGAAGAAGAACAATATTGTAGAGAAAGAGAGAGATGAAATTCTTATTGAATTTTGGGATCAATTACAATGGAAGAAGACCTCTCTATTTATAGGGAAAGAGTGACTTAGCCACCAAGTAACAAACCCTAGAATCTCTCTAGAATATAGACATTAACCATAAATAGAATTTTATTTATAACAATTTAAATATTTTGCAAAATATAGTATAAGTTGTATCCAGAATATACATTTTCTTTTTTATTTGCTTGTTCCATTTATTTTCTAATATTTCACACTCTTTTATTCTTCCATAAAACAAAAAATCATTATCCTTCCTTGAATAACCAAATCATTAATTCCCTTCTTAACAATCTTATGAAAAATTCCAAGAGAGAGAGGGAGAACGAGAGAATATACACTTAGTATAATCATTCCAAATATCCAAAAATAAGACATTTTACACCCAAAAAAGGCAAAACTATTACATACGAACACACTCTACAATTACAAGGCTGTAGCAGATAAAGAGTAACAAAATATGCAAAAATCATTGATGATAACGTCTTCATCAAGCTTGTATTTAACTCTCCAAACACTGTCGTTTGTAGCGACATATGTTCTTCTTTTCCCCATTCTTTAATGAGCAGCCAAAAGATTTAAAAATGAAAGAACATTCGAGAGGGAAAAAAAAGATTTTTCTTTAGAGAGAGCTTCAAATAAAAAGGAGAGAATGAAAGGGAATGATTATAGATGAAGAGAAGAGAGCTATGTGATTGAGAAGATATGTGAGTAATAGAAATGGATAGTAATATATTTGAGCGATTATTGTAGTATAATTAGCATTATGGGTATTATTATGTATTATTGCATATGTTACAATTTTAATCGTATCCGTTTCATTTTTTCTCTTGGAAAGAAGAAAACATATTTAGTAGAAAATAAGAGAAAAAGGCAAAAAAATAAAAAAATAAAAGATAAATACTTTTCTGGGCTAAAAAGAGGTGCCAAGTCAGCATGCTTTTCCCTCCTTTATATATAGCAACTTACTCTAGGATTTCATCCCTTATGACTAGTTATGTTCCAAAAATAATGTCGTAATGCTGATATCTTGCATCTACAAAAAAATAAAAGATTATCACTATTTCTAATGGAGCTAACAGAAAGATAATTAAAGGTGTCTAATAATAGAAAAATAATCATTTATTCAGTATTTTTCTTGTGGATTACTGTTCCCTACATTGCAATTGCACAAAATCCTGGGCATTTCAAATGACAGTTATGAGTTGCCGGAAGAAAACGACGGCAATGCAAATCTATTGATTTCTTGGAGCTATTAAAAACAGAAAATAAGGTAGCATCAATATGTCTAAAAGAGAAAAACACGTATATCCAATAATAAGAATGGAGCACCACCAAAGGATTTGGTGCGGTGGATGAGACTGTTTTTCCCTTAATCAGAGGTCTCGGATTCGAGCCTTGGGTATTGAAAAATTCTTGGTAGGGAGTGCTTCCCTCCGAATGAGGCCCTATACGGCGCGAATTCGGATATAGTCGGACTCCAATACGGATACCGAATACCGAGTGGGAAACCAAAAAAAATAATAATAATAAGGATGGAGCTGAAAATAGGAAGCCATGAAATCCACTAACAGACACAAAACCAAGCTAAAGATGAGTCTCTATATATAATGGTGTACTACTGTTTTATGTTTAATGATGGAGAACCCGTTCAATTTCCTTATTAAGTGATGGAGCGTTTTCCTTTTCAAATTGATTGTAGAATTTGTTTAATTATTCTCTAGAAAAAGAAGAAGAAAAATACATAATTTAAGCCTTCCATAAATGACAGTATTAATGATGCCATAAATATGATATGTTTAATATTCTACAGATTTTTTAGGCATCAAATAATGGATAAAAAGCCCAAAAAAATTAAGAAAAAAGATAGAGGACTTTCTTGAGCTATAAGAGGTGACACATCACCTTTTTTATTCCTAGATATATATATATATATATATATATAT